>CM016626.1:35199575-35310211 GCA_005393395.2 Gossypium australe | reverse complement strand
ATTTTAAATCTATATCCAAATTCTAAAGTCCATTTAAAAAGAAAACCAAAATTTCCTTAAAGCCAAAGTTTGATCCCGGGACTTCATAGAAGCCCTCTAACATTCCAAAATCACTTATCCAATAGGTCCAACTTGCAATAAAGTCGATCTCTTGTTCTCCAAAAAATTTAAACGCTACTACGTTCAAGGCCCATTGGGCTCAATCCTATTAGGCCCAAATTCGGGATGTTACAAATCTACCCTCCTTAAAGAAATTTCGTCCTCAAAATTTCCAACTAACTAACAGTCACACATCCCAACCTACCACACTACGCTCTTGCTGCGCACTCTGATCTTAATAACACTATATACTTTTAACTAGAATTTAGAACTCCTACACATACTCAAAAACACCTAGCCATTAAAGTAGACAAATATTTCATATGCAACCAACTCTATGTCCGAACATCACATCCAAACCAAACAGACAGAATAGATACTAGAAATACAGCATATAACAAAGCAAAGTATCAGGAAACTTACAGTGTGGATTGGTGTCGGAGGCTCGGGTGCCATACTTCCAGAAAACAGATATGTATTTTTCTATACCATTTTCCAAACCAACTTTTGAAAATATTTTTGGACCTCATACCCACAGTTGAGTTTTTGAACCTAGGCTCTGATACCAAAATGTAACACCCCAAACCCGGCCTAAATGCTACAATCAGATCTGGTATGTTAAGGGTTAAATGTTAAAAAAACTTTGCTTTGAGGGGATTTGAATCTCAGTTTGTTTATGTAAGTATTCGTTAAATAAGTGTTGTTAGCAGAAAACCTTTGTGGGATTTGTTTTTTTAAAACTAACTTTGTTTGAAATTCTCATTTTATTTTTTCTTATAAATAAAAACTTTGAACATAAATTTATAAATGTAAACATCATCAAATATAATTCGATAACCTAAGCTATAGAGGCCTTATTACAAAAATAGTCCCAAATTAAAACTTAAAGAAAAATCAGAAATAGTTTATGAAATTAAATGACGTGATGGCCCCTCGAGTCCGCCTCGGCTCCCATGTCCACGATCTACTGCTCATCTGAAAGAGTAGGAAAAATAAAAGGGTGAGTCACCAGGACTCAGTGTATATATCCTGAACAAATCGACCTGGGGCCCACAAACTCATTATGGGCCCTGGCTAATACATGATAGCAACAATCATAATTACATGATAAATAATAAATGTTGAATAGTCCAACCCATCCTAGAATTCCATCCTCTACACACCAACCCGTACCAACCATCACACCTTCGGGATTTCTACAATCAACCCTCCATCCGCTACACACAATAACAACAACCGTACTGCCTATTCCTATTAATCAGGAATCATTAAATGTGGCATAGCCACCGATCACTATGTGACCTAACATTTAAATTTGTGGTTTAACCACCGATCACCAAGTGACCTATCATGCTCTTCCCCTTCATTATCATAATCCCACCCCATGCATACACACATGAAAAATCGAAAACATCATACCATCTTTAAAAAAGAAACAGGCTTTCATATATTTCGATACACATAGAGATTTCTATGATTACGTACCTGGCATCCTTTGCCTAACCCTTTTAGGGTTTTATTCGACTGTCTACACAGCTACTTTCCGACTTTTTAGCCCATAACACATATAAATTACAGTTAACTAGTGTGTTAGAGATCTACACACCTGATTACAGTCAAAACAAGGCCTTCTATGTCGACACTATCAGAAGCCGATACGACTGCTAACTGTCTAAGATTTTGTTCTGACGCCGGTCCATAACCCGGTGGCCAATCCTGAACTGCTGACACTGCTCGTTTCTTAAACTTAGGGATTGGGTTTACAGATCCAATCCCTTCCTTCACCTGATCGACATGTGATTCCATCAAAAGACCTTATCAGTTGCTACCATCATAACATATGATTAAGATCACAATTACGATAGCGAATCTAACAAGAATCTAAAGAGAACCCCTTACCTTGAAATCCCGAAAAGAGAGATATGAGGTTTAGAGACTAGTGGTTCTGGCTTTTAGATCTAAGCGATCTACTTCAATTCCCGAATGTTGCCCAACACATAAACACAAGAAACCAACAATGCATTAGCCTTTCGGCTTTGTCTTCTAAAAATCGAAAGGCAAAAAGAATAGATCAGAAGAAATCGGCACCTACCGTTACAGAGAATTCGGCAACTCCAAGAAGATTTCGGCTTTTGAGATGATCAAAAAGAAAAGATGATCTCAAGAGATCTATAAAGTTTCGGCTTTTGAGAAGGTCAAAAAGAAGAGATGATCTCAAGAGATGTATGAAGTTTCGACTTTTGAGAAGGTCAAAAAGAAAAGATGATCTCAAGAGATCTATAAAGTTTCAGCTTTTGAGAAGGAGATGGTTGAGAGAAAAGAGTAATATCAAACGTGAAAAAGTGATAGGAACGGTATAGGAAAAAGAAGAATTTCGGCAAGGCTAAGGCAGATTCGGCTATGGCAGACAAATGTGAAAAGAAAGAATGCTTAAGGGAGTTTTCGGGTTTTATTCAGAAAGGGAGGAAAAGAGAGAAGATGAAAACCCTAAATGCCGAAAATAAAAAAGAGAATGGGAGAATAAAACCCTAATGTCAATTTTAATTAAAATAGTTGGGCTTTATGCAACTTGAATTTGGGCCTCCTCAATTAACGCCACTTCCCTGCTTTTAAGTGGCGTTGCTTTGCCACTGGGCCACAAGCCCATTTGTATCTTAAACAATGCACAACTAATTTTAAATCTATATCCAAATTCTAAAGTCCATTTAAAAAGAAAACCAAAATTTCCTTAAAGCCAAAGTTTGATCCCGGGACTTCATAGAAGCCCTCTAACATTCCAAAATCACTTATCTAATAGGTCCAACTTGCACTAAAGCCGATCTCTTGTTCTCCAAAAATTTTAAACGCTACTACGCTCAAGGCCCATTGGGCTCAATCCTACTAGGCCCAAATTCAGGATGTTACAAATCTACCCCCCTTAAAGAAATTTCGTCCTCGAAATTTCTAACTAACTAACAGTTACACATCCCAACCTACCACACTATGGTCTTGCTGCGCACTCTAATCTTAATAACACTATATACTTTTAACTAGAATTTAGAACTCCTACACATACTCAAAAACACCTAGCCATTAAAGCAGACAAATATTTCATATGCAACTAACTCTATACCTGAACATCACATCCAAACCAAACAGACAGAATAGATACCAGAAATGCAACATATAAAAAAGCAAAGTATCAGGAAACTTACAGTGTGGATTGGTGCCGGAGACTCGGGTGCCATACTTCCAGAAAACAGATATGTATTTTTCTATACCATTTTCCAAACCAACTTTTAAAAATATTTTTGGACCTCATACCCACAGCTGAGTTTTTGAACCTAGGCTCTGATACCAAAATGTAACACCCCAAACCCGGCCCAAACGCTACAACCAAATCTGCTATGTTACGGGTTAAACGTTAAAAAAACTTTGCTTTGAGGGGATTTGAAATCTCGGTTTCTTTATGTAGGTATTCGTTAAATAAGTGTTGTTAGCAGAAAACCTTCGTGGGATTTTTTTTTAAAACTAACTTTGTTTGAAATTCTCATTTTATTTCTTCTTATAAATAAAAACTTTGAACATAAATTTATAAATGTAAACATCATCAAATATAATTCGATAACCTAAGCTATGGAGGACTTATTACAAAAATAGTCCCAAATTAAAACTTAAAGAAAATTCAGAAATAGTTTATGAAATTAAATGACGTGATGGCCCCTCGAGTCCGCCTCAGCTCCCATGTCCAGATCTACTGCTCATCTGAAAGAGTAGGAAAAATAAAAGGGTGAGTCACCAAAGACTCAGTGTATAGATCCCGAACACAACGACCTGAGGCCCATAAACACATTATGGGCCCTGGCCCATACATGATGGCAACAATCATAATTACATGATAAATAATAAATGTTGAATAGCCCAACCCATCCTAGAATTCCATCCTCTACACACCAACCCGTACCAACCATCACACCTTGGAGATTTCTACAATCAACCCTCCATTCGCTACACACCATAACGACAGCCATACTGCCTATTCCTATTAATCAGGAATGATTAAACATGGCATAGCCACCGATCACTATGTGACCTAACATTTGAATTTGTGGTTTAACCACCGATCACAAAGTTACCCATCATGCTCTTCCCCTTCATTATCATAATCCCACCCCATGCATACACACATGAAAAATCGAAAACATCAAACCATCTTTAAAAAAGAAACAGGCTTTCATATATTTCGATACACATAGAGATTTCTATGATTACGTACCTGGCATCCTTTGCCTAACCCTTTTAGGGTTTTATTCGACTGTTTACACAGCCACTTTCCGGCTTTTTAGCCCATAACACATATAAGTTACAGTTTACTAGTGTGTTAAAGATCTACTCACCTGATTACAGTCAAGACAAGACCTTCTATGTCGACACTATCAGAAACCGATACGACTGCTAACTGTCTAATATTTTGTTCTGACACCGGTCCATAACCCGGTGGCCAATCCCGAACTGCTGACACTACTCGTTTCTTAAACTTATGGATTGGGTTTACAGATCCAATCCCTGTTCGCCTGATCGACATGTGATTCCATCAAAAGACCTTATCAGTTGCTACCATCATAACATATGGTTAAGATCACAATTACGATAGCGAATCTAACGCGAATCTAAAGAGATCCCCTTACCTTTAAATCCCGAAAAGAGAGATATGAGGTTTAGAAACTAACAGTTCCGGCTTTTAGATTTAAGTGATCTACTTCAATTCCCGAATGTCACCCAACACGTAAACACAAGAAACCAACAATCCATTAGCCTTTCCTCTTTGTCTTCTAAAAACTGAAAGAGAAAAAGAATAGATCAGAAAAAATTGGCACCTACCTTTACAGAGAATTCGGCCACTCCTAGAAGATTTCGGCTTTTGAGAAGATCAAAAAGAAAAGATGATCTCAAGAGATCTATAAAGTTTCGGCTTTTGAGAAGGTCAAAAAGAAGAGATGATCTCAAGAGATCTATAAAGTTTTGGCTTTTGAGAAGGAGGTGATTGAGAGAAAAGAGTAATATCAAACGTAAAGAAGTGATAGGATCGGTATAGGAAAAAGAAGAATTTTGGCAAGGCTAAGGCAAATTTGCCTATAGCAGACAAATGTGAAAAGAAAGAATGCTTAAGGGAGTTTTCGGCTTTTATTCAGAAAAGGAGGAAAAGAGAGAAGATGAAAACTCTAAATGCCGAAAATAAAGAAGAGAATGGGAGAATAAAACCCTAATGCCAATTTTAATTAAAATAATTGGGCTTTATGCAACTTGAATTTGGGCCTCCTCAATTGACGCCACTTCCCTGCTTTTAAGTGGCGCCACTTTGCCACTGGGCCACAAGCCCATTTGTATCTTAAACCATGCACAACTAATTTTAAGTCTATATCCAAATTCTAAAGTCCATTTAAAAAGAAAACCAAAATTTCCTTAAAGCCAAAGTTTGATCCCGAGACTTCATAGAAGCCCTCTAACATTCCAAAATCACTTATCCAATAGGTCCAACTTGCACTAAAGCCGACCTCTTATTCTCCAAAAATTTTAAACGCTACTACGCTCAAGGCTCATTGGGCTCAATCCTACTAGGCCCAAATTCGGGATGTTACATACAAAGCTTAAGGCTCAAATTCAAGAACTGTTAGATCGAGGGTTCCTTCGTGCCAGTGTGTCTCCAAGGGGAGCGCCAGTGTTGTTTGTGAAGAAGAAAGATGGGACAATGAGGATGTGTATCGACTACCAGCAGCTGAACAAGCTAACAATCAAGAACAAGTACCCACTACCGAAAATAGATGATCTTTTGGACCAGTTCAGAGAGGTTTCTATGTTCTCCAAGATTGATCTCCGGTCAGGATATCATCAACTGAAGGTTAAGGAGGCCAATGTGCATAAGACGGCATTCAGGACTCTGTATGGACATTACGGGTTCCTAGTGATGCCATTTGGACTGATGATTACAGTAGCAACTTTTATGGATCTAATGAACCGAGTGTTCCAGCCCTATCTGGATCGGGTCATGGTAGTCTTCATTGACGACATTCTGGTTTATTCAAAGACTGAGGACGAGCATAATGATCATCTCTGAGTGGTATTACGGATGCTTCGCGAGAAACAGTTGTATGCGAAGTTCAGTAAGTGTGAATTTTAGCTTCGAGAAGTAACCTTTCTAAGGTATGTAGTTTCTGCGAGGGGATTCGTGTGGATCCTCATAAGATTGAGGCTGTGTTGGAGTGGAAACAGCCAAAGAATGTGTCTGAAATCTGTAGTTTTTTAGGGCTGGCGGGTTATTCTCGACGCTTCGTAGAAGGGTTCTCTTTGATCACAGCGCCTTTGACCAAGCTTCTACGTAAGGGAGTTCCCTTTTTATGGATTGCTAAGTAACAAGAGAGCTTCGAGAAGCTCAAATCTATTTTGACGTAGGCTCCGGTTCTGATATAGCCTGAATCTGGGAAGGATTTCGTTGTATGCAGTGATGCGTCGCATGTGGGTCTGGGTTGCATTCTGATGTAGGATGGTAAAGTGGTAGCTAATGCATCTCGTCAGCTCAAGACGCATGAGGCCAATTATCCAACGAACGATTTGGAGTTGGCAGTGGTAGTTTTCGCTCTGAAAATCTAGAGGCATTATTTATACGGTGAGAAGTGTACTATCTACACTGATCGTAAAAGCCTCAAATACCTCCTCACTCAGAAGGAGTTAAACCTTAGGCAACGTAGGTGGGTTGAATTGCTTAAAGATTATGACTGCACCATCGAATACCATCCTGATAAGGCCAATGTGGTGGCAGATGCTTTGAGCCATAGGGCTATGACTGATCTGCTAGCCATGTTCACTCGACTCAATTTATTCGACGATAGGGGTCTGTTAGCGGAACTTCAGGTTAAGCCTGTATGAATTGATCAGATTAGAAGTAAACAGATGGGGGATAAGTCTCTTGAGTTACGATTCCGTCAGGTTGAGGCTAGTGATTCTACTGACTTTGGGATTAACAGTGATGGGGTACTTTGTTTTCGCGGTCGGATTTGTGTGCCGGGTGATGATGAGTTGCGATAGTCGATTTTGAGGGAGGCGCATAGCAGTCCTTATGCTATGCATCCTGGTGGGAACAAGATTTACCTAGATCTCCGAGAGTTGTACTGGTGGTCAGGGTTGAAGCATGAGGTTGCTGACTTCGTTGCTCGTTGTCTAACTTGTCAGCAGGTTAAGGCTGAGCATCAGTTGCTTTAGGGGTTGCTGCAGCTGGTAAAGATTCCAATGTGGAAATAGGAACGAGTAACGATGGACTTCGTTAGTGGGTTGCCTTTAACACCCACTAAGAAGGATTATGTCTAGGACATCGTGGACCGATTGACCAAGTCTGCCCACTTCATTCTGACCAGGACAGACTTTTCTCTCTGGAAGTTAGCAAAGCTATATGTATCTGAAATTGTGAGACTGCATGGGCTTCTTGTCTCGATCATCTCCGATAGGGATTCTTGCTTCACGTCTCAGTTTTGGAAGAAATTACATGAGGCTCTAAGTTCAAGGTTGGACTTCAGTACTGCTTTCCATCCTCGGACTGATGGTCAGTCGGAGAGGGTGATTCAAGTACTAGAGGACATGTAGAGGAGCTGTGTTATAGATTTCCGAGGCAGTTGGGAGGAGTATTTTCCGTTGGCAGAGTTCGCCTATAACAACAGCTATCAGTCTAGCATCCAGATGGCACCATACGAGGTCCTGTATGGCCTTAAGTGTCGTACTCCTTTATGTTAGACTGAGTTAGGGGAACGACGTATGCTGGGTCTGGAGTTGGTTTCTGAAACTGAAGGTAAGGTCCGATTGACTCGGGATCAACTAAAAGTGGCATCTGATAGGCAAAAATCCTATGCTGATCTGAAGGGAAAAGATATTGAGTATTCTGTGGCGGACTTAGTTTTTCTCAAGGTCTCTCCATGGAAGATGGTCTTGAGGTTCGGTCGCAAGGGTAAGCTGAGCCCTCGGTTTATTGGGCCGTACTGTATTCTAAAGCGAGTGGGGCCAATCTCATATCAGTTAAAGCTTCCTCCAGAGTTAGACCGCATTCATGATATGTTCCACGTCTCAATGTTTAGATACTACTGCTCTGATCCCACGCATGTTGTTCCTATTGATGACATTGAGGTCAGACTAGATCTGACGTTCGAGGAGGAGCCGGTCCAGATCCTGGATTGCCATATTAAAGTTCTGCGAAGGAAGTCTATCCTTTTAATGAAAATGTTGTGGCAGAATCATAGCACTGAGGAGGCCACTTGGGAGCCAGAGGATTCGATTTGTCAGCAGTATTCTCACCTTTTCTGATTAGGTAAAATTTCAAGGACGAAATTTTCTTTTAGGGGGTAGAGTTGTAATGCCCTGACTTTTTTAATTTCGACTTTTGTAAATTTGCTACGCATTATCTTTCTGCTTTAGTGGTTATGTGTTCTCGGAGTGTCTAAGAAGTCTTAGGTTCAAGCATTGACTTGGGCAAATTTTGGTATTTTTATGAATAAAGCCCTATCTCTAGTTAGTAGGCTTATAAGTAAAAGTTTGTAAGTAATTAACAGAATGGGCCTGCTGGCCTAGTGGCTAGGTGGAGTGTTGGTTATACTTAGTGATTTGTGTTTGAATCCCGGCGTGAGCATTATTTTTGCCTATCACATCTAAAGAGTTTGTGTTAAACTAAAATTATGATAGTAAGGAGAGATTTGGGAAGATGATAGGGGGAATATAAAAAAAATTGTTCATTTTTCCTCTCCCCAACAAAAAACAAATTCAGCATTCTCCTCTTTTCCTCAATTTCTCTGCCGTCCACCTCTTTTTGGCTTTGCCAAAATTTTTCTCTCCCAAACCCCTCTTTTCCGTTTTCCTTTCCATCTCTTCCACTCTATGCTAACGCGCGGTCGGTAAGTTATGCTTTTGATTAAGTTTATCTGTTCCTCTTAAATGGTTATTAAAGAGGAGTTTTTTCATGTTTAGGAGTGTTGTAAGTGGTTGTGGTTCCTAAATTGTACCAACAAAGTACGTGTTTGTCAGTATCTGCTCAAAGGTAAGGGTTTTCGTTGAGGTTTAGGTTTTACCTGTTCATGACAACTCGTTTTAAGTGACTGATTTTGGACTCGAGATTATTGGCTTTAGGTTCTGGAGTGCTCGGGAATTGTTTCAGCTTTATTCAAAATAAGGTGTGTACCCAAAAATGCAGAAAACGAGGTTTCGACAAAAGCTGAAAACCATTTTGTCGATGCCACACGGTCGTGTGGTAGGCCGTGTGCAAGACTGTAAGTCACCATATGGCCGTGTGATCGACGAGCCAAGCCGTGTGCAGGTGACACAGTCGTGTGATGGCCGAGAGAGGCCGTGTGCGAGACACAAACTCGACCAATTGGACCATGTGGGCCACACGGGCATGTGGGATTCTGGGCTAGGCCGTGTGATCCACACGGGCAAGCCACATGGGCGTGTGAGCCCAAGTCGACTGTGAACCAAATGAAGGGTCGGTAAGTAGTACTTAGACCTGTAGCTATGTGATTTGATTATATGAAATCTGTACTGAACATGTTACACTTAGCATGTATACCGATTTGAATGTCTGGACTGTTATTTGCATAAAATCATGTCATATTATGTATGTTGCATTGCATCAAGGTGGGATTGATGATATTTGAAGGAAGTATCTGAAAGGCTTTTAAGCCTATTATCTGGCAGCTCAGCTGCAAATTCCTAATTATATGCTGCATTTGGTGCAGCATGGTGTGTAGGGATGGGTGGGTTGATTTTATCCCCACATGGTGTGTAGGGTTGGACGTAGTTGGTGTGTAGAGGCTGGTGGGTAAGACTCTGCTATTCTGTTCTGATCTTCATATTATGTCTGAAATGGGCCAAGGCCCTAGACTATATCTGATTCTGTATCTGAGTGGGCTAAGGTCCACACCGTTTCTGTAATGGGCTCAGACCCAAACGGTGAATTTATACCTGTTTTTTGATATTACTGCGTGCATGATTTCTGTGGGGGTTACACACTAAGTTTGCGAAAACTCACCCTTTTCTGTTTAATCTATTCAGGTAATCCCCAGCAATATATGGGTCGGTGCAGCGGAGGACTCGGCGATGACCACGATTCTAAACCTTGATGGTTTTATTTTATTTATTTCACTTACAGTTTTGATTATATCTGGGTATACCTTATGTAATATGGCCATTACGAATTTTTGTTTAATTTGGGATTTGTGACGTTCTTGGTATTGCGGTTAAAAGCAGGAAAACTCGAGTTTTCAAAATAAACAAATGTTTATCAAATACACACGAATTCACAAATTATTTTAAAAGATTTCGCAACGTATAATGTTTTGGAAATGAATAAACGACATTTTTTTTACGGTAATCTAAGATATCAGAAATGGCTTTATTGTAATTACGTTTTATAAAGCACTATCATGTGACATCGCCAGATTCGACCATAACGTCTAGGCCGGGTTTGGGGTGTTATGATAAATAAGCTTCACCTTGTAGTAGAGAAACAGCACAGATAAGATATTCTCGAGGGGTACATTCCAGTTGTTGCAAAACTCTTTTAGTTGATTCCATCCAATTCTTTGTTGTGGATGGATCGACTCCTTTCAAACCCAAGAATTCAGTGGCACCATATTTTCTTAATTCTTTTATTGGGGCCTGTCTTTGAGTAGGTGCGGATGTCGTAGCATTTCCCGCTACCCTTTGTAAGGCATCAACAATAACTCTTAATAAATCAGAATCATCCCTATCTCTGACATTTCCCCTATCTACTCTAGGAGGTTGATTTCTCATCGGGTTTACACTAGGTGTTATTGATTCAGTTTCATCTAATCCGTATGATTCTTCGTCTCAAATGTACATTTCTTGGTTAGTGTCATTTATTCATTCATCTGGCATCTTTAATCTATAAAATAGAAATAAACAAATAGGTCAGCATCCAAATCCCGACTCAGTTTCGACTCAACAATGGCATGTACTTTTAGACTCACTTCCGAGCTCGATTTAGGTCGAGAATCAGCTAAACCTGAATAGCTCTGATACCAACAACTATAACACCCTCTAACTCTAAACCGTTACCGAAACAGGGTTACGAAGCATTACTAGACATATCAGAAAATTTACTAATAATTCACAAATCAATAACATACATAGTATAATTTAATTATTAAGTCCCTATAATGGACCCTCGAGGTTCAAAACACGTATTAAAAGTGGAATGGGATTAGTTCGAGTACTCTGAAAATTTTTCGTAATTTTTTTTGAACTCAATATAACCCCTTTATAAACATCTAACCTTCCCTGCAAATTTTCAAACCGCAACCAATTTGCAACCAATATAACAAACCATACATTTCCACAATCAAACATACCTAATTATGCCTACAACATTAATTTAACAATTTGTCTACTTGATCATTCATAAATAACTTTTTAATTGAACTAATAATTTCATTCATTTCCTATTTTACAAGCCACATTTTACCAAATATGTCATACTAATTCATTTCATACTTATAACCCATATTAGACATCATTTTACAACCAAAGTTTCAAGACTTACGTACATAATTTATACAATACCTAAGTACATGCCAGTTTTACCAAAAGAGGGATTACATCCCCAAATTGTCTCTGAAGTCAGGATTGATCTGGATGTTGGACTGGAACCTTTGACTTCTATTGACCTACGCACAGAAACAACCGTACGCTCAGTACGCCTATACTCAGTGGTATTACTATAATTCAAACTATAATAACAAATAATAATATATAAACATATAAATATCAAACATATAATAATTTATTAATATATACTAATTCATACTTTAACTTTCAAATTTTCAACAATAATAATTGATCAAATTGATATCACATATCATCAAACTGATTTCAATCATCTCATGAACCTTTGGTTCATGTCTTTCATTTTCAGTCTCCATTCAATTCACAATTTCAACTTTATCATTTCTTCAATAAATCAATCGATTAATTCCATTCGTTTTATCATTTCATTTGCTTACCCCTATTCACAAGACTTAGACCTTGCCAGATATACGGATTCCAACCAAACACACCGAAATAATCCAACCAAACACACCAGAATAATCCACCCAAACACACCAAAACCACACTCAGTGCCTCTTCGGATAGTCCGAAGAAATATAGTGACTTCAGTGTCTTCTCTGCCAAGTCGAAAAATCCCCAAATTCTTTCAATCCTATGGCATGCCAACTATATCCGACTCAGCCTAACTAGTTAATAGGGTATTCAATTTTTCATATTTCAATTCAATCACTTTCTCATATTTTCCATACAAATCATTCTCAACTTAATCACAATTCAATTCAATAAAATTTTCCACTTTCCAATCAGTATACTATCAAATATCTATACATAATCATACTCCATCTCAATTTCATTCATTTCAATATTGATACTTACCTTAAAATTTTACTTACCATACACATAAATTTAAATATAACATTTAATAAATAGTAGTTTGTATTATAGTAATACAAACTGTGATTTTCTCGAGTTTACTCTTTGATAATCCTCTCTTTTCCCTTCTGTGTCGATTCCTCTGGTTCTTTGCTAGCTACGAAAATTAAAATAATTTATACTATTAATACAACACTAATTTTTATTAAATAATTGAATTTATATTCAATTTGATCCTAACTAAATTCACTTAGTTTTCTATCTCAATTCATACCTTATTTCTACTCAATTTTCTACCAAATTCAACTTAACTATCTAATGTTCACCATAAAACCCTAATTCCAATTTTTTTCAATTTAGTCCCTCTAACACAAAACTTATAACTTACTTTACAATTTAATCCTTTTATTAGTTCTAACTAGAAATTCTATCAATTAAACCCCTAATTCATCAAATTGTTCAACATGAATTATGTTAAACCTAAGAGCTTTCAAAATCTTATCATAAATTCAACAAAACTTTGTTGTAAAGCTTCTAAAACATCAAAATTAAAAGAAAATGGCTTAATTGACTTACCAAATTAAACCTTAAAGTCTCAAACCCTAGTTTTTCCTTCTATTTTTCTTTCTTTCTTTTTCCTTCCCCTATTTCGAATGGTCTCTGTTTCTTTTCTTCTTTGTTTCTTTTGTTCTTTTACTTTATTTCTTTTATGTATTAGTTAATAAAATTAATAATAATAATAATATAATAATATTTAATTTATAAATATTTTTTACTTAAATTATAAGTAATTATATTTATTTTACAATTGTACAAATATTTTTATTACATATGTACATATTCATCACCATACACTTGTCATGGTTTTAATTTATTTATCATATAAAAATCTTATAATATAATTAATATACAAATATCTTTTACTTATTATTTAAGAAAATGTATAAACATTTTACAAGTGTATAAATACAAACATTACACATGTATTTTATCATCACCATACATTTGTCACTATTTGATTTAATTTATAATATAATATCATAATTTTAATTAATACAAATTACATTATCTACTACAATTATAATATTCATTATAATTTATTAAGATATTTATATAATTAAATCATAAAAATCTAAGATTTTTATGAATTAATTGCCGCCTCAAATTCTTAAATACGCTTAATTGCCTCTTTGGCCCTTTTTATTTTCTTAATCTATAATTCAACTTTTACCCCTTATTCAATTTAATCTTTTTTACTAATTACTCTTAATTACACTAAATGCACCTAATCAAAGCCTAATTAAACACATCACTAGACTCATAGATATTTCTAGTAATTATTTACGAACCCATTTCACTAAGAGGAAGGCCCGATAATGTACTTTTCTGATGCCCGTGAATTTAGGGTCATTACAAGTTTAAGCAAAATGACAAAATTTCTAGAAACAGGATTCGAACCCAAAACCTCACACACATACCTAGAACACTTGACCACTAAACCAAACCAATTTACTTGTCAGGAATTTCCAAAGTCTAAAATAAAATCGAGGGATAACCTCTTTTGGTTTTAAAATAACCTCTTTTGGTTTTAAAACGCGATTTCTTCTAAGCCGGTTTTTGGGATGTTACAATTCAAACTGTATACCAGCCTTTTTGTCTTCATCGTTACGTCTACACTCGCGTATAGGTTGTAGTCTCGGCCTTTCATCTTCTTTACCTTCATCCGTGGTTGGTTGTGGAGTGCTCATCGATTGCCATCATATATCTTCCGCTCTAGGAAAAGGTGGTTGCGAAGATGGGTGTTTGTGACACCATCCGCGTATGCATATAACTATATTGTTTCCCATACATCGATGATAGAACAATCAGACTTTCAATTGGTGCCCCAAACATAGATGGCCTATATGTCATCGACAGAATCATCGTCGTTTGAAACTTCAATTGCATGGGTGTGTAATATGCCGAAGATGGAAGTGGTGGTCCAAAAATAAAACTTGGCATCAATGTAGAAATAGACAAATGTGGTGCAAGATTTGGTGCTTGTGTAAAAATGAAGGGGTTAGTGAAGCACCAGAATAGCTCAAACCATATTGATCAGGGTCAGTACGACCATCGGTGTGGATTCTTGTGTTGGTGTAGATGATGGACCCGCCTCGGAAGCTACTCCAAACCTTAGATGCCTAGGCGCCCGTCATGGCCTCCTTGTATAACGTTGTCTACCCCTCACCTCTTCCGCTAGTAGATATGGCTTGCCATGGTGTCTAAACCATGGCATGTACAGTAACGCCCCAAAAATCCCTTAGATATTTATTTTCGTATGTTTGTGACATAAATAATTATCTGCTTTAGTGGCTATGTGTTCTGGAAATGTTTTAGAGGTCCCAAGTTCAAGCCTTAGCTTGGGAAAGTTTTGTTTTTAAATGAATAAACCTTTATCTCTAATCAGTAGGCTTATAAATAAATGTTGGTAAAATATGTCAGAAAGGGCCTGCTGGTCTGGTGGCTAAGTGGAGTGGCAAAGTGCTGGTGGTCTTGAGTTCGAGTCCTGGTGTGCGCAGGAGAGTGTTTCATTTTGCTGCTTATGTCGTGTGGGTGTTCTAGTTTAGCCGAAATACTGAAGAGTTTGAGTGGAATTTGAATTAGGTGGTTGAGGGAGGGGTGGACGATTTTGGGGAGAGGATTAAGGGATATGGTGAGAAAATTAACGAGTGAGGAGTTTGAGAGCATTCAAACTGTGGTTGCAAGTTCGGCTTTCCCCTCACTCTTTCATTTCTGACAATTTGCCCTCTGATGTTTTATTTCCCCATTACCGAAATTTTTCTTTTTTTATTTCTGGAAGTTCTCTGTCGAAACTTCTGCTAGTTTCCCTTCCTCTTATTTTGTTTTCTTTTTGCAATTTTGGTTTCCTCTCATCTTCCCAAATATTTCTGACGCTTTATGTTATTTTCTTCCTCGTCAATTTTCTTTTCCTTTTTTCACCTCATTGTGTCGATTCTGCTCTTACTGCTTTCTGCCTAATTAGTGTTCCTGTGGTCTCTCTCTTTTGACTTTCTAGAATATTACTCTTCAGAAAAAGGAGAGCAAACGTTTCCCTTTTCCCTTGGGCGAATCTTCTCCCTCTTTTCATCCTTCCCCTTTCATTTCTTTTTGTTGATTCATTTCTTTCCCTTGCAGCTGACTACTTTTCCTTCTCTGTTGTTTTGGTTATCATTCTCTACTTGCAGATAAGTTCTTACACTTCATAGTTGGTACTCTTCTCGCGTTGTTGGTAAGTGTAGATGGTAAATTGTTATCCTGTTTCCTAATGAATCAATGCTTATCTGATTTCGGTTGGTGCCTAGGAGTTATTCGAGGGGTGGAAGACCATTAATTGGCATTTACGTGGGCCAAACCTCCCTCTTACTCGATTGAAGGTAACGTTGTTGCTAGTTAATGCTTGGTCAACTCGTGTGTTTTCGATTGAGTAGGGCTTTAAGTGATTAATTAGTGATTGTTTGGTCAAACATAGGTTTCAAAGGCTCGGGGCATTCCTTCTCAGCGAGTAGAAACCATGTGTGTAAACACAACTCTAGAAATGGAAATCGGCGAAAAGCCAGAAAACATGAAAGTTGACGCCACACGGGCGTGTGGCCGCCCGTGTGACCGGACATGGACGTGTGATAAACAAGGCAGGCCATGTGCGATTCATGGGCTGGGCCTAATTAGGTCGTGTGGGCCTCACGTGCATGTGGGATTATTGGGCCAGGTCGTGTGATCCACACGGCTAAGGCCATTTTGGGCCTTGTGGGCCACACAGACGGGTGGGCCCACATGGGCAAATTACATGTGCTTGTGGACCCATTTTCATTGTGGACAAATTACACGGGTCGCCCGAGTCGACTGTGGACCTACTGTAGGGTCGGTAAGATTACCTATATCCCTAATTGAATGAATGACTATTATGTAACAGCCCGATTTTTACCCTAATCAGAATAGTGATTTCAGGACTACAAATCCGAGTTCGAAAAATATTTTAATGTTATTTTCTGTGTTTATTATGTATGAATTTGTTTGTGTAACACCCCAAACCCGGCCTAGAAGTTAGACCCGAATCTGGCGTGTCACATGGAAGTGTTTTTCAAAACCATCTTTGCAATTGTAACAACTTGTTGGAGAATTCCAGCCTCTTTGTTAAAACCCAAAACACTTAAGCAATTGTGTCTACGTGAAAACATAATTAACTTTAATAACCCTTTTCGGTTGTGAAAGCATATTTGAAATAAATGATTTACGAAAATGTGACCTTTGAAATAGAGTTGCAAAAGCATTTTGAAACATTGCGAAAACGTAGATAAAATACAAATATTTTGAGAGATTGATTGATGAATCACAAATCAAGGAATTGAACTTTAAATCCGTGACTTTTCAAAATGTCGTTAATAATTTGAAAGAATGTTCTAGTTAAAACATATTTGTATAAGTTTATTTTGAAATCCATTTGTTAATCAATTTCAGAAAACCCTTATTTACGTTTTTAGAAAAAAAAATTCTCGTTTTAAATAATTTAAGAAAAATAATAAAAAAAACATCCCAACCATAAAGCAAAAATAAAAAAAAATAGTTCAGAAGCCTTATTACAACTTAAACCAAATTAGCAAAATAATAAAATAAACGGAAATAGAAATTTAGAGTTTAATAACACCATTTCTGAAGTATGGCCCCCACCGAGTCATCCATGGCCCAAGTCCACGTCACTGAGCATTACCTGAAAGAGTTAAGAGAAAGGGGGTGAGTTACTAGAACTCAGTGTGTAACCCACTTACCGTTGTTCACTGGGCCAAAATCCATTAACCAAATATTTGGGCCTAAGCCCATTTACAATAATATGAATGTATCATATATATATATATATATATATATATATATGCAAATGATATGCAATTCCGAAACCAAACCTAGTTTTCCATCCGCTACACACCACCCGTACCAACCAACACACATGTGGGAGAGCTTTAGTCATCCCACCCCGCCAACACACCAAACGTAGGCATTAAGCCATATATCAAATTGGGCATTAAGCCATATATCAAACTAGGCATGAAGCCATATATCAATTTATGGACAAGCCACCAGATTAACAGAATTTACATGGCATTGCCATTTTTTAGATTTGTGGCAGAGCCACCAGATTTATGTAGCAGAGCTACCAGAACTTCTCTTCATCATCATCCCATCCCATGCAATTCATGTATATAATGCATAACAATTCATAATAATGCATTCAAATATTTCTCACAAATTTTCTGGCCCATTATAACAATTTATTAACTTGGCCCACTAAGCAGAATATTATCTTGGCCCATTTCACATATTTTTAGATCGGCCCATTTAGCAAATTATCAAATTGGCCCATATAGCCAAAGTATCAGATTTGCCCATTTAGCAAAATATAACAAATTGGCCCATCATGCCATATATCAATTGGCCCATTAACGCAATCTATCAAATCGGTCCATAAAGGCATTTTCACAATTCGGTAATCCTACCCACTAAGGTTAATTCGGTAATCTCACAATCCAAGGGCATTTCCGTAATTTACCCACCAAGGGTATTTTG
Source organism: Gossypium australe (assembly GCA_005393395.2). Classification (NCBI taxonomy): domain Eukaryota; kingdom Viridiplantae; phylum Streptophyta; class Magnoliopsida; order Malvales; family Malvaceae; genus Gossypium; species Gossypium australe. The sequence goes on along the minus strand of CM016626.1, from coordinate 35,292,064 downwards.
GTAATTTTCACAATCCAACTTAACTACTAATTTGGGCATAAAAACTGTCCATCTGCGTCATACTGACTAAATTGACCATAAATCGAGTTAGAAAACTCGAAATCTAGATCCGTAAAATTTCCTTGAAACTAGACTCATATATCTTCTTACAGAATTTTTGGCCAAGCCATTTAGTACAGTTTATTCCTCAAAGTCTCCCCTTTTCTGCTGCCTGGCAATTCCAACCATTCTTTACTAAAATTTAATTATCTTATTGTACAGAATTCAAATGATATTCTAGTTTATTTCTTATAAAAATAGACTCGTTAAGGAATCTAACCATATAAATTATGTGCCAAAATTAGTTTTTATCAATTTTTAATGATTTTTCCAAGTCAAATCAAAGGATCTCGAAATCACTCTGAACCAGTCTCACAAAAATCTTAAAATCTCAAAATATACTAATCCTTTGCTTTCTCTGTTTCTTTTATAAGAAAATATACTCAATTATCTTCCAATCCATATCTCATTCACTTTGTAATTCAATTTCCACTATTTTTCGTAATTTTTCATATCCACATCACTGCTGCTAATCAAAACTGTTTCATTGCAAAAAACGATTACCACTTCGAACATGCGTACGTCGAGTGGTCACAGATGCTGGTTTCTAGATTTTTGGTCTTTCGAACGAATCACAGAACATTTTATGCAAACATTCAAAGAGGTGTGAGATTACACACCATTTTAAACATATATTCGGAAAGGTACGGGATTACACACCTGATTTCGATTTCCTAACGAACCACTCGTCGTTGACCTAGAACAATACCAACCAAAAGTTAGTCTCGGATTTCCAAAAGATTTCGTATCACTTACACTTGAATCACTTACCACTATGTCCGAAGGTAGAATATATCGAGTGATAATACGAATGAGAAGAAGAAATAGAGAAGGGATGAAAGTTCGATTATGGAGGAATAATGGGCACAATATTCGGCTATGGTGAAAGGATTAGAATAGAAGAGAAGCTTGAAGGGTTTTTGCGAAAAAGAAAAGAAGGAAGAAGAAGAATGGTTCACTAGCTTGGTTTTTCTAGAAAGATGAAAGAACAAATTTTGGTCTCAATTGTTGGTCTACATGTGGCAACAAGAAGAAAGAAATAAGAGAATATGCACACTTGATGCTAATGGAATTAGCACTAAAACTTTACCAAAACACTAACAAAATTTAGCTATGCCCCTTAAGCCCCAAAAACCGTCCACATACATAGCTAAAATGGCCAACAATTTGCCACCCATACTTTCCATAACATCTTCCATTAAAATTTCACTTGTTCCCTTTACTTTCCCCTTCATCCATTTTTGGTTGTCCCCCATCTTGCTAATAAAAAATTGTTCAACAACCAACTCCTTTATTAGCAACGTGAGTGGTTGCCATCTAAAGGAGTCCCATGTTAATTTTTTTTATTTCCTAATGCTTGATGAAGTATTGACATAATAAGGTAATTGTGGCACTTAAAATGAACAAAAGATGGTGGGATGGCATGGATAATCATGGAGTATTGATATAATGGGTAAGGTGGCCATTATTGAATTTGAATGGCAAGCATTGGAGGAAAGTGACTAAAAAGAAAAATTCTAGGATGCTACAATTCTACCCCACTTAAATAAAATTTCGTCCTCGAAAAATTTACCTGATTAAAAGATGTGAGGATATTGTTGCCGAATGGTGTCCTCAGGCTCCCACGTAGCTTCCTCCGTTCCGTGATTACGCCATAGAACCTTAACCAAGGGTACTGACTTCTTTCTCAACACTTTAACATCTCGGTCTAAAATTTTCACTGGTTCTTCCTCGAACGACAAGTCCGGCCTTATCTCAACTTCTTCTACCGGTACTATGTGAGATGGATCCAATCGATAACGCCTCAACATAGAAACGTGGAAAACACTATGAATCTGACTCAACTCCGGAGGTAACTCAAGCTGATAGGCCACTGGTCCTACACGCTTCATTATCCGATAAGGCCCAATGAACCTTGGGCTCAATTTGCCCTTTCGTCCAAATCTCAAAATCTTCTTCCAGGGTGAGACCTTTAGAAAGACCTGATCTCCCACCGCAAACTCAATATCCTTACGCTTCAGATCCGCATATGACTTTTGTCTATCCGAAGCTTCCTTTAGCCGTGCTCAAATCACCTTTACTTTTTCTTCCGTCTCAGAAATCAATTTAGGACCCAAAAACTGCTGTTTCCCCAATTCAGTCCAACAAGTAGGGGTACGACACCTACGCCCATATAACGCCTCATAGGGTGCCATTTGGATACTAGATTGGTAACTGTTATTATACGCAAACTCTGCCAACGGTAGAAAATCCTCCCAACTACCTCTGAAGTCAATCACACAACCCCATAACATGTCTTCCAAAATCTGGATTACTCTTTCTGACTGACCATCTGACTGAGGATGAAAAGCTGTGCTGAAGTTTAACTTTGTTCCCAAAGCCTTATGCAAAGCTTTCCAAAACCGTGATGTAAACCTAGGGTCCCTGTCTGATATAATAGACACTAGTACCCCATGCAACCTCACAATCTCTGCTACATACAACTTGGCCAACTTCTGCAATGAGTAATCTGTACGAACAAGTAGGAAATGGGCAGTCTTCGTCAACCGATCCACTATTACCCAAACGGAATCTTTCTTAGTAGGCGCTAAGGGTAACCCACTAACAAAGTCCATCGTTATTCTTTCCCATTTCCATAATGGAATCTTCACCGGTTGCAGCAATCCCGACGGCACTTGATGTTCTGCCTTCACTTGCTGACATGTTAAGCATCTACTCACAAAATTAGTAACCTCCCATTTCAACCCTGGCCACCAATACTGTTCACGGAGATCTCGATACATCTTACTTCCTCCAGGGTGCATAGCATAGGGGCTACTATGCGCCTCTCGCAGAATCATTTGTCTCAAATTCGAATCCTTGGGCATACAAATTCTTCCGCGAAAACACAGTACTCCATCCTTATCAAATCCAAAATCCCCTATTACACCACTTTCAACTTGATGAAATAAAGGACCCAACTTTTCATCTGATAACTGCTTCTCATTGATCTGTTCTAACCACATAGGCTTCACCTGAAGTTCCGCTAGCAAACTGCCATCTTCATACAAACTAAGATGAGCAAACATTGCCCTCAACTCCAATATCACCTTACGACTCAACGCGTCTGCCACTACGTTAGCCTTTCCAGGATGATACTCGATTGAGAAGTCATAATCCTTCAACAGCTCTATCCATCTCCGCTGTCTTAAGTTCAACTCCTTTTGGGTAAGAAGGTACTTCAGGCTTTTATGATCCGTATAAATGATCGACTTCTCGTCGTACAGTTAGTGCCTCCAAATCTTCAAAGCAAAAACTACCGCAGCCAACTCTAAATCATGAGTAGGATAATTGACTTCGTGCGGCCTTAACTGACGAGATGCATAAGCCACTACTTTACCACCTTGCATCAACACACATTCCAAGCCCGTGTGTGACGCATCGCAGTAAACAATAAACTCTTTTCCAGCCTCAGGTTGAATCAGTACAGGCGCTTCCGTCAAAATCTTCTTTAATTTCTCGAAACTTTCTTGTTGTTTCTCTGCCCACACAAATGGTACTCCCTTTCGCAACAGTTTAGTGAGGGGTGTAGCAATCAACGAAAACCCCTCAACAAAACGTCTATAATAACCAGCCAATCCTAGGAACCTCCGAATTTCGGCCACTGACTTTGGTGGTTTCCAATCTAACACATCCTCCACCTTCCGATGATCAGCTCTTATTCCTTCGGCCGACACAACATATCCTAAGAAAGTCACTTCAACCAAAATTCACACTTACTGAATTTGGCATAAAGTTGATTTTCTCGCAATATTTGCAATACTATGCGCAGATGTGAGTCATGCTCTTCTTCATTCCTTGAATATACTAAGATCATCTATGAACACCACCACGAACTGGTCTAAGTAGGGTTGGAAGACTCGGTTCATCATGTCCATAAATGCAGCTGGTGCATTGGTCAATCCAAACGGCATCACCAAGAACTCATAATGTCCATAACGAGTTCGAAATGTCATCTTATGAATATCCGCCTCCTTAACCTTGAGTTGATGATAACCCGATCTCAAATCTATCTTGGAGTAAACAGAAGCTCCTCTCAACTGATCAAACAGGTCATCGATTCTCGGCAATGGATACCTATTCTTGATCGTCAATTTATTCAACTGCCTATAATCAATGCACATACGCATTGACCCATCCTTCTTCTTGACGAACAAGACCGGAGCTCCCCATGGTGACACACTCGGTCGAATGAATCCCCGATCTAACAACTCCAGAATTTGAGCCTTAAGCTCCGCTACCTCCTTCGGTGCCATTCTATAAGGAGCAATGGACACCGGAGCCGTTCCAGCCAAAACCTCAATGCCAAACTCTACTTCCCGATCTGGAGGTAGACCCGGTAGTTCTTCGGGAAAGACATCCAAAAATTCTTTCACCATTCTCACACCTTTCACCAATAATTCCTTGGCATCCAAAGTACTAATGAAGGCTAAGAACGCTCCATACCCTTTCCGCAATAACTTTTCTGCCTTTAAAGCAGATACCACATTTGCCAGGTAATTCCTTCGTTTGCCTATCATTACTACTTCTTTATCTTCCAAAGTCCTTATTGACATCCGCTTTGTAGCACAATCCAATTGCGCCCGGTGTTTTACCAACCAATCCATGCCCAAAATAAGATCAAATTCATCGAAAGGCAGTTCCATCAAACCCGCCAGAAATATTTCTCTTTGAATTTCTAAAGGCACTCTCTAAACAATTTATTCACGATTACTGACTGTCCTAAAGGACTAATTACGGTCATCTCTCTATCAGAAATCTCAGATCTAATATTCAGGTTTCCAGATATAGCACTAGCAACATATGAATGGGTAGATCCGATATCTATCAAAGCAGTAACAGGTACATCAAAGATGAAGAACGTACCAGTTATCACATCAGGTACATCGCCATCCTCTCGACGCCTGACCGCATAGACTAACCTTGGCTGTCTTGCCTCCGCATTACCTTTGAAACCATTACCTCTACCAGGTGCACCTTGACCACGACCACCGCCATTACCACCTCGACCTGGCCCACGGCCTCTCGGTGGCTGTTGCGTGCCTCTAGCTTGCTGTGCATCATGATTACGAGCTTCTTGAGTTTGAGCAGTCCTTCAAGGACAATTCTTAAGCTGATGGTCCTTAGAACCACATTTGAAACACCCACCAGTTCTTTTTCAGCATTCACCTGGGTGTTGTTTCCCACAATCAGGACACGGTTGAATCTAATTTGTAACAGCAGGTGCTCTAGCTTGGGCTGGCTCATCATTCCTAGGCCTCTTTTAAAAACTTTTGGTGGAACCCGAATACCTAAAGTCCCTCTTGCCTCTGCCTCTGTCTCGGTTCTGACGTGCAGAGTTTTTAGCCTCCTCAGCTATTTTGGCTTTCTCCACAAGCTTGGCAAAAGTCCTTACTTGTTGTGGGGCTATCAGTACCTGCAACTCATCATTCAGCCCATCCTCAAAATGTACACAGCGCTCATGATCGGTTGGCACAATTGTCCGAGCATAACGGCTCAAGCGTAGAAATTCTGCCTCATAAGCTGCCATCGACTTATTTCCTTGGACCAGATTCAGGAATTCTTTCCTCCGGGCATCCACATAACTTGTCCCGACATACTTTCCTTGGAATTCAGTCTTGAAGAAATCCCAAGTAACAAGTTCAGCCTGAGTGCCTTCTCGAACAGTGAGCCACCATTGATACGCCTCGTCCCTCAACAAGGACACAACCCCTCTTAGTTTCTGCTCGATGGTGCACTCCAAATCATCCATGATTCGCTCCACTGCCTCGAGTCAATACTCCGCTACATTCGGAGCTACACCAAAGACACCCCTAAAAACCTCAGCACCACTTGATTTAAGTCGTTCCAATATTGATCTACGAGTTGCTGACCCAGTTCTAGCCCCAGCAACCCTTTCTAGGACTCGTAACATTGCTTGGGTCAAGGCAATGTCCTCTCTCATGTGGTCGTGTGATCCAGTCTCACTCCCGGGTGATGCAGGTGTGTCCATTTCTGGTATATGTCTCGACGCTTCAGACACAACCCTAGCACCTCGGCCTCTACCACGGCCAGGTCTACCACGTCCACGTCCACGTCCTCTAGTGCTCATATTGGGTATTTCGGTTTAATTTGATTACAAGTTTTATGAATCAGTATACTTTTTCAGTATTTATTAACGATATTTTATGAGATATAAGAGATAGAGTTGTTTTCGTAAACGCATCCTATAGTCTCAATCTCTATAGTTTCAACACCTAAAACTAATAGTTCTAGAGTGTTCCTATAGTCATTTCACAATAATAAGAATTATCCAATTCACATACACTTACTTGACTTGGTGCCGGATACTCGCGGTGCCATACTACCCTTTTTTTAAAAAAACATAAGTTCTATAATTCGAAACAGTTTTGTACCATAAATGCTTTTGAACCCAAACCACAACCGAGTTTTGAACCAGGCTCTAATACCATTAAATGTAACACCCCAAACCCGGCCTAGAAGTTAGACCCGAATCTGGCGTGCCACATGAAAGTGTTTTTCAAAACCATCTTTGCAATTGTAACAACTTGTTGAAGAATTTTAGCCTCTTTGTTAAAACTCAAAACACTTAAGCAATTGTGTCAACGTGAAAACATAATAAACTTTAATAACCCTTTTTGGTTGTGAAAGCATATTTGAAATAAATGATTTACGAAAATGTGACCTTTGAAATAGAGTTGCAAAAGCATTTTGAAACATTGCGGAAACGTAGATAAAATACAAGTATTTTGAGAGATTGATTGATGAATCACAAATCAAGGAATTGAACTTTAAATCCGTGACTTTTGAAAATACCGTTAATAATTTGAAAGGATGTTCGAGTTAAAACATATTTGTATAAGTTTATTTTGAAATCCATTTGTTAATCAATTTCGGAAAACCCTTATATACGTTTTTTAGAAAAAAAATTCTCGTTTTAAACAATTTAAGAAAAATAAAAAAAATCCCAACCATAAAACAAAAATAAAAAAATAGTTCAGAGGCCTTATTACAACTTAAACCAAATTAGCAAAATAATAGAATAAACGGAAATAGAAATTTAGAGTTTAATAACACCATTTCTGAAGTATGGCCCCCACCGAGTCATCCATGGCCCAAGTCCACGTCACTGAGCATTACCTGAAAGGGTTAAGAGAAAGGGGGGTGAGTTACTAGAACTCAGTGTGTAACCCACTTACCGTTGTTCACTGGGCCAAAATCCATTAACCAAATATTTGGGCCTAAGCCCATTTACGATAATATGAATGTATCATATATATATATATATATAATATGCAAATGATATGAAATTCCCAAACCAAACCTAGTTTTCCATCCGCTACACACCACCCGTACCAACCAACACACCTGTGGGAGAGCTTTAGTCATCCCACCTCGCCAACACACCAAACGTAGGCATTAAGCCATATATCAAACTGGGCATTAAGCCATATATCAAACTGGGCATGAAGCCATATATCAATTTGTGGACAAGCCACCAGATTAACAGAATTTACATGGCATTGCCATTTTTCAGATTTGTGGCAGAGCCACCATATTTATGTAGCAGAGCTACCAGAACTTCTTTTCATCATCATCATCATCCCATGCAATTCATGTATATAATGCATAACAATTCAGAATAATGCATTCAAATATTTTTTACAAATTTTCTGGCCCATTATAACAATTTATTAACTTGGCCCACTAAGCAAAATATTATCTTGGCCCATTTCACATATTTTTAGATCGGCCCATTTAGCAAATTATCAAATTGGCCCATATAGCAATTTATCGAATTGGCCCATATAACAAATTATCAAATTGGCCCATATAGCAAATTATCAAATTGGCCCATATAGCCAAAGTATCAGTTTTGCCCATTTAGCAAAATATAACAAATTGGCCCATCATGCCATATATCAATTGGCCCATTAAGGCAATCTATCAAATCGGCCCATAAAGGCATTTTCACAATTCGGTAATCCTACCCACTAAGGTTAATTCAGTAATCTCGCAATTCAAGGGCATTTCGGTAATTTACCCACCCAGGGTATTTTGGTAATTTTTGCAATCCAACTTAACTACTAATTTGGGCATAACATTTTAAAACTGACCATCTACGTCATACTGACTAAATTGACCATAAATCAAGTTAGAAAACTTGAAATCTAGATCCATAAAATTTCCTTGAAACTAGACTCATATATCTTCTTACTGCAAGTTTTCCAGAATTTTTGGCCAAGCCATTTAGTACAGTTTATTCCTCAAAATCTCCCCTTTTCTGCTGCCTAGCAATTCCGACCATTCTTTACTAAAACTTAATTATTGTTTTGTACAGAATTCAAATGATATTCTAGTTTGTTTCTTATAAAAATAGACTCATTAAGGAATCTAACCATATAAATTATGTGCCAAAATTATTTTTTATCAATTTGTAATGATTTTTCCAAGTCAAATCAAGGGATCTCAAAATCACTCTGAACCAGTCTCACAAAAATCTAAAAATCTCAAAATATACTAATTCTTTGCTTTCTCTGTTTCTTTTATAAGAAAATATACTCAATTTTCGTCCAATACATATCTCCTTCACTTTCTAATTCAATTTCCACTATTTTTGGTGATTTTGCAAATCCACATCACTGCTGCTAATCAAAACTGTTTTATTGCAAAATACGATTACCACTTCGAACATGCGTACGTCGAGTGGTCACAGATGCCGGTTTCTGGCTTTTTGGTCTTTCGAACGAATCACAGAACATTTTATGCAAACATTCAAAGAAGTGTGAGATTACACACCATTTTAAACATATATTCGGATAGGTACGGGATTACACACCTGATTTCGATTTCCTAACGAACCACTCGTCGTTGACCTAGAACAATACCAACCAAATGTTAGCCTCGGATTTCCAAAAGATTTCGTATCACTTACACTTGAATCACTTACCACTATGTCCGAAGGTAGAATATATTGAGTGTTAATACGAATGAGAAGAAGAAATAGAGAAGGGATGAAAGTTCGGTTGTGGAGGAATAATGGGCACAATATTCGGCTATGGTGAAAGGATTAGAATAGAAGAGAAGCTTGAAGGGTTTTTGCGAAAAAGAAAAGAAGGAAGAAGAAGAATGGTTCACTAGCTTGGTTTTTCTAGAAAGATGAAAGAACAAATTTTGGTCTCAATTGTTGGTCTACATGCGGCAACAAGAAGAAAGAAATAAGAGAATATGCACACTTGATGCTAATGGAATTAACACTAAAACTTTACCAAAACACTAACAAAATTCAGCTTTGCCCCTTAAGCCCCAAAAACCGTCCACATACATAGCTAAAATGGCCAGCAATTTACCACCCATACTTCCATAACATCTTCCATTAAAATTCCACTTGTTCCCTTTATTTTCCCCTTCATCCATTTTTGGTTGTCCCCCATCTTGCTAATAAAAAAATTGTTCAACAACCAACTCCTTCATTAGCAACGTGAGTGGTTGCCATCTAAACCATGTTAATTTTTTTTATTTCCTAATGCTTGATGAAGTATTTACATAATAAGGTATTGGTGGCACTTAAAATGAACTAAAGATGGTGGGATGGCATGGATAATCATGGAGTATTGATATAATGGGTAAGGTGGCCATTATTGAATTTGAATGGCAAGCATTGGAGGAAAGTGACTAAAAAGAAAAATTCTAGGATGTTACAGTTTGTATGAAATTTTCGTGTTTTAATTTCGTCGTTAAGTGTCCAATTAAATAAAAGGACTTAATCGCGTAAAATGTGAAATTGGCTAATTAATGTGTAAGTGCTAATTTGACGATGTCCTTATAATGCAAATTCCTTAAAAGGTAATTAGCCCACTATTAATGATAGTGGACGGGAATGGTCAAGAATGACCTTATTATATATGTTTTATATATTAATTAAGAAAGGTTAATTTAGTAAAATAATAATAAGTTTATAAATGTTATAATATATATCACAAAATTTAAAAGCCATGTTCTCATCTTCTTTGACCGAAACTAAAGAAAAGAAAAAGAAAGAAATCTAAGGTAGGTTTGACCATCTTTGAAGCTTGATTCAAGGTTAGTTTTTGTTCGATTTTTGATAATTTTTACGTTTTTGTAATCGTTGCTTCGAATACTTCAAGACCCATGCTTGAATTTTTGATTTTGATGAAGATTTTGAAATGTGCCATTAATGAGTTTATGAGTTTTATGATGATAGTTGATGAATTATGAAATATATGTGTTAGATTAATATGTTTTGTCTTTGGATTTTTGATGAATTTGAGTAATTTGGACTAAATTGTGAAAATAATATTTTGAGGGACTAAAATGTGAAAAAAAATGAAATATATGGACTTGTATGGAGCTTGTGAATATTCGGTCTAAGCATGTTATATGCAAATTTTGTGTATTTTGTGTTTTATGCAATAGGGACTAAATTGCAAAAAATGTAAAATGTTAGGGGTAAAATGGTAATTTTCCCATTTATGTGTTTTTGGATTTAATTGAATGAATGTGTGTTTAAATTAGTTAAATTTGAATTTATTTAGATCAAGAATAGAAGAAAACGGAATTAGATCGGGGGAAATCGAAAGTAGTAGAATAGTCGATTAAACCGTCCGACAACATCTGAGGTAAGTCTATAAGCATTTAAATGTTGTTAAATGTAACACCCAAAACTCGGCCCAAACACCACGACCGGATCTGGCATGTCGCTAAGAAGATTTAGTAAAACATGTCACATCTTTAGAAAACATTTTTACCAGAAAAACTTAATAATTTGATAATGGATATAAGATATAAAATGTATATGATGCATTTATGAATTAAAAACCGAAATTAGAACATGCCTTAGTTTAAATTTTATCAAATAATTCAAGGGTCTGAAAGTAAAGCCCAAAAACCGAAAATATAAAGCTAATGGCCCATGGCCTTATTACAATGAAATAAAAACCCATCTAATCCAAAATTTTAAATATCAATAAACAAAATAATGTCTTTTGCAGTATCCAAAATAATCGCATGCATGGCCACCTTGCGTTCCTCTCCAGCCCAGTCCAATGCTCTACGTGCCTCCTGAAAAATGTTAAACAACGGGGTGAGTCACGAGACTCTGTGTGCAACCCTCGTGCACCATCATATTGGGCCTTAGGCCCACAAATCAGAATAACAGAATATCATATAACAGAAATTATGCAAAACCCAACCCAATCCTAGGTCTCCATCCGCTACACACCACCCTTACCTGCCAATCACACTGTTGAGGATTTCTACAATCAACCCACACCGCTACACACCATCGATGGCAGTCATGCTGCAGTTAGCTGCTCATCGTCAGAGTTGTGACTTAGTCACCAGAACAGATCGTGGCAGAGCCACTACAACAGATCGTGGCAGAGCCACTACAACAGAACACTTCCCCTTTTATTAATCACCCATCCCCGTGCATACATAGAAATCGGCATACATGGAAAAACATATCATCTCAACAGAAACATTCACTTATGAATGACAGAAATCACTAACCTGGTGATTCGCTTTTACCCTCCACAGTTTTTCAACCGTTATGCCGGGATTTCGGCATTTAACAGAATATAAACAGGTTTATATACATACTAACAGACAGTCTAAATGGTGTGAGAAGTTACACACCTGATTAATGTGTAGGACTACCCTCTATGTCGATACCCTCGCTAAACAGATCTACTACCTTCTATCTACAACCTTGCTCAAAAGCCGGAAGAACGTGAAGATAAGGCCTCTCCTATAATCGGCCAAAGGTTAGTGTTTTACCCAAATTATATGTTTAAATTAACAGATCTCCTTACCTTGAAATCCCTAAAGTAATACGATTCGAGTGCTACTAAACTCTGCCTTAGAAATCTAAGCGATTGAATCCCCCTTCAAATCCCGGATTAATTAACCATATAGCCATTCGGCTAAAATCTCTAAAAGCCGAAGAAAGATAGACATCTCACGAATCGACACTTACCTTTAATTTTCTTCAAGGTTCGGCACAAGCAGACACCAGAGAGAGGATTTGGCTTCTAGGAATGAAAAGTGAGAAGAAAAGAACACCCATCAAGACATGAAGGAAGTGATTTGGTTCATAATAAGGATGAGAAAGAAAAGAGATAATAGAGAGGAAATCGTCAGAGATCTTACCAACCCTGAGATGATGATTCGGCTATGGTGAGACTTCGGGAAAAGAGGCTGAACTTTTGAAGATTTCGGCTATGGAAGGGAATAGGGGTGTAATTTCGGCTTTTAATGAATGAGAGATGAACAATAATAAAGATCAAAAGATTCGGCTAGAAGGAGGTTTCAAAGAAAAAGAAAAGAGGATAGGGAAGTGGTGATTTCGGCTTTTGAAAGAATGAAGATGAGGAAAGAAAGAAAAAGATTAATTGCTTAAGATGGCCTTTGAAATTTCGGCAGACCCCTTACCTATACTAAACCGATTCCTCCCCCTTACTGAGTTTGATTTTCGGCCAACACTAGCTTCCACAAGATAGCTCCTATCCTTTTCCCTTCTCTTAATCTATTAACTCCTCAAAAATAGCCCTAATTAGCACCAACTCCTCCCTCCTTTATCTGCTTATTATCCTCATAAATTAAACATTAAAAATCCCTAAATAATAGCCTTGTTGTCGTCCCCCCTTACTCCCCTTTAAGTGCCGAACTTGGCCCAATTACTTGGGCTTCAAGCGGCCAAAACTGGGCCTCCTCCCTTCCTTACCACTGACGCCACTTCTAGCTCCATTATAGTGCCACTTACCTTTGGGCCACAAGCCCATTTTGTCATTTAAAACACAGATAACTACCTTTTAAAGTGTTAGAATGTCTATGCAGAAATTTAGTCAAGGCCTCAGCGCATTTCTGAGCCCAATCTGGACCCCTAACCCTCAATTGAATATTTTAAACCATCTACACACAATATGCACATGCCCATTAAATCAGGATGTTACATTAAACTTGAGAATATATAAATGTTATGTGATGAAATGAATTATTCGATTATATATGTATTTTGGCCAAATGTAATTTGAGATAGGGAACTATTTTTTGAGCTCATTTCGATCGAGATTAAATGTTCGAAAGTCCCGTACGAACCCTAGGAATAGATAGGATACACATGTCATGACATAGGATTCCGACATGTGTTTTCGTGTAAGACCACATCTGGGACATTGGCATCGACTTGTGTTTACGTGTAAGACCATGTCTAGGACATTAGCATCGTATTTGATTCGTGTAAGACCCTGTCTGGGACAGTGGCATCGGTATGTGATTACATGTAAGACCACGTTTGGGACGTTGGCATTGTACGAGCCTTTTGACTATCCGTGTATCCTTTTTAATTCAAAATGGTTCAACGAGCAATGTTAAGTGAAGACCGAATGTGAAATCGAATAAAAAGGTTCAGGTTTGTGCTTATCCTAAGTTGTGAAAATAAGGTAAGTTGGATGTTAAATTGATTGTATAAATGTTTAAGTTGTAAATGTGAATTATGTGTATGCATATGTGATTGTGTATATTCGGCCTTATTAACTTAGAGTTAATATACAATTGTTGATATATATTTGCTTATGACTTATTAAGCTTAAATAGCTTACTGTGGGTTTGTTTTTTTTTACCTCTGTTTTATAGATTTTTGGAGTCACGTTACGAGCTCGGGGATCGTCAGAGAAATCTGTCACACTATCAACTCTTTTTGGTATTTTGTTAGGTCTGAATTTGACCTTATGGCATGTATAGTATAGATGAAATGTTTGATTTTGGGATGTATATATAAATAGTCATAGAAAATGGCTTAATTTCCATACTTGTGTTCGGATTTGTTTAAAAATGGCTTGTCCATGATCATTTTGTTTAAGTTGGGTTTTTTTTTCCTTTTTTTGTGTGCTTTTGAATGGGTGCTTGATGTGTTTAATTTTTATGCTCGAATTTGACTACATTTGATCATGATTTGAGCTTGCATTCGAACGAGATATTCAAATTACATGTATGTAATAAATTTGGTTTATGCTAGGTATTAAAGTCTTGAGATATGAGTTGAATAAAAAGGTGATTTTTAGTTATGTGTTTCGGCAATAAGATTAATGTTGGATGTAGTTGAATTAAGATTATGTTATGTGATAATTAGGTATTTAGAAATATTGTATATACATGTGGTGTATTTAAAGTTTGTTTGATTTGAAAATGTAAGTATTATATGATTCGGTTTTGGTGTTCATATTTATATTGATAAGTATGTGTCTCAGAGAATATTATGAAAACATAAATATGCTATGGTTTGAGTGTTATAATGACCGAGTATGTATTAATTAGTTTTGTAGTGATAATGAAACATGGATGTTCGAAAATGGTTCATTTGGAGTACACACATGCGCAAGCTTGTAATAGTTAAATAAGTATGTTTTGGTCTTATAGAATGATGTGTAGTCGTCTTTTAAATGAGCTTAAGGTTAGTAAATAAGGTACATGATAAACTTGAGTAATGTTAGTTAATTGAGAGATGCATGTTTTAGATCTAACTTTTATAGACATTAATGGTTTAGTTGTTTTGAGTACTTAGTAAATGGATAATGAAGAACATGATTTATGCCTAAAGTCGATTGGTGATTTGATTTTGTATTTGTATTTTAAATATGGTAAATTAGGCATATGAAATGGTGCATTATTTTGTGACTTGAATAAATGTATATAGTATGTTTGGTTATGGTTCTATAATGATAATGCCACACATGATTTTAGTTTAGTGAATGCATGTATATTATCATGAAATTAAAGGTCATATATATATATATATATATATATATGTGTGTGTATGTATGTATACGTGTTCGGTTTTAATTCAGTTGAATTTTGAGATAAAATCTGTAAATGGTGTGTGAATACATAAATATATTTTAATATGATTTAAGTGATTATATGATTGTATAAAGGTTGTGACTTGTCCGGTAATGCCTCATAACCCTATTCCGGCGACGGATACGGGTTAGGGGTATTACATGTTATATCCATGTTCTTTATATATATACATGTACGACTGCATTTTGAGCATGCTGTTAAAACTGTACTGAATATACATATGATACCATCATTTTGCATGACATGATTGTATGATGCATTGCATAGGGATGGGTTTATATGGATCGGAGGAAGTGTATTGAAACGTGTAACACCCCAAACCCAGCCCACGCGTTATGACCGGATCTGACATGTCACATGAGAAAAACGTGTTAAATCCTTTTTATTCGTACTAAAATAGGTATTATTTTGTTATAATCAAGAAAACAAATTTGATTTGAAACATATGATAAAATACTACTAATCTCGAAGGTTGATTGATAAATCGATAATTTGAACTAGAGATCTTATAAACCGTGACTTTTGAAAATATCATTGATAATTCGAGAGAAATTTTCTGAGTTAAAATATTTGTAAAAGTTTGTTATGAAATCCATTTGTTAATCTATTTTGGAAAACTTTTATTTAAGTTTTTAGAAAAAAAATTCTCATTTAAAACAATTCAAGCAAGATAATAAGTACGTCAAACATAAAGCAAAAATAAAATATTCCAGAGGCCTTATTACAACATAAAAACCCAAAATAGTAAAAGTAATAAAGTGAACGGAAATAAAAATCTAAAGTTCAAAAACACAATTTCTAAAGTATGGCTTCCACCGAGTCATCCATGGCCCAAATCCATTACTGAGCATTACCTGCAAGGGTTTAAGGAAAAGGGGTGAGTTACTAGAACTCAGTGTATAATCCCCCTTACCGTCATCCACTGGTTCTGAACCCGTTTAGCATCATCTTGGGCCTAAGCCCATTTACATAACAGAATATATATATGTGCAATGTATGCAACCCAACCCATCCATCCATCACACCCCCGACCAGCCAATCACACCTGTGGGGATCAAGTCAACCCACCCCGCCGCTCACACCAATTCACAGGCAAGTTGCCATTTATAATATTTTTATTGTGGCCAAGCCATCGAAATCATAATGAAACATAATAATAAACATTTTTGTGGCAATGCCACCAGGCTACACTTCTCTTTAACATTTTTCCCAACCCATGCAAAATATGTAAATGCAACATATATCCACATATATAAACAACAATCATTAATCCAGTAATTTATTACGGTAAATCGGCCAATTATAGAACTTTGTAATTCAGCCCACTAAAGCATTCTAGCAATTCGGCCCATAGGGGTATTTTAGTAAATCAGCCCATAGGGGCATTTTCGTAAATCGGCCCATAGGGGAATTTTCATAAATCGACCCATAGGGGCATTTTTGTAATTCAGTCCATAGGGGCATTTTCGTAATTCTAACAATTTTAATACCGATTTTGACAAATCTATAGAAATAATGTAATTTTAAGCAAATTTCCCGGTTTATGCCATATTACGATTTTAATCATATAAATAATAACGATCTATTTTCCAACATGATATCGAATCATGAATATACGGGATTTTGGTGTGAGATTACACACCTGATTACGGTAAGTATTAAACCCTCTTGATCGTCGGCACCTATGACAACATAATACTCGATTAACTACCATAAGAGGTTTTTCTTAATCCGAATCTAAATCAATGATCTAAAATACTTACTCTCAATATCGTGAACAACCACGATTTGTTTATTCTCACCGGATGATGGTCCACAACCCGGTGGGAAATCTCGAACCGCCAAAACTGCTCTACGCTTGAACTTAGGAGTAGGAATAGCAAATCCACTCCTTTTGTGTTCTCCAATCGCTTTTCCTTTCAAATCGGTTCTACTTGCCTCCATAGGAAAAATCTCGGTTAGAAAACTACTATGAGAAAAAGTAGTTGTTTTAGTGATAGGAGTAGGCTTACCACTATTTTCGAAGGATCCACGAGTGGATAAGAACGAGCGATTTAGACCCTATAATAACCGTTTAGTCCAAACTATTATTCCGTTTAGCAAACTAATCGAATAATGAGCGATATCAAATAATCCATAAAGAAACTCCCTACCTTAACGATATTGAATCCGATTTCCACCGATTGACTTAAGGCTAGAATTGAATCGGCTAGGATGATATTCGGCCACCCACTTAGAACACTACGAAAAAGAGGATGATTAAGATGTGAAGAAGTAGAAGGAAACACCATTTTAGTTTAGAAACAAGATACACAACTGAATAGTGATAGACACTCATTCGGCTAGAAAGAAAAGAAAAAAATGAAAAGAGAAAAAGAAACCACTTACCAATTTGATCGAAGAAGAGGGTCTCAACACAAATGAGAAAAAAAATTGTGAATGAGAGATTAAGGGTTGAAAGGTTCGGCTATGGAGAAAAGAAAATGAACAAGAAGATTCGGCTATGAGAATATGGATTAAAGAATAAGAAAGAAAGGTTGAAGAATTTGTGAAAAAGAAAAGAAAGGATGGGGAAAGAGTACTTAACTAGTTTCGGCTATCAAAGGGGAAATGAACAAAAATAAATTGGACACAATGGCTAGATGATTTCGGCAAAACAAAGGAAAAAGAGATGCTCACTTTTTGGCTTTGGAGTTTCGGCAATGAGGGAAAAAATTGGAGAAAGAGAACACCAAAAAAATGCTAAAAGAAACAAGCCATACAAGCACCCAAAATTTGCCAAAAAATTAATGCAAAATTCGGCTACCAAGACCCCTCCCAAAACCGTGTATCCTTTTACCAAAAGGATCAAAATTGACCAAAAACTCTTTCCAAAACATCTTCCACATTATAGGCCAATATGTTCCCTTCTCTTTCCTTTTCTTTCATTTCTTTCCTTCTTTTTCCATTATCTTCCTCCTTACCATATTCCTTAGCCTCCTTTCCATCAATAAAAAGTCTCCCTTACCATAATTACAACCATGGGACACTTGGGATAGGAGTACAAAAATTTAATCAAAAATTTTGCACTTGGTGGGATGTCAACCCCTTCCCTCCATGTTCTCCACTTGGCGCCATAACCTCCTTGCCATATGCTCATTTATGCTAGCAAAATACGCACTTATTTCCTTAAGCCTTGATGCCACTTACCTTCTCTCCTTAAAGTGCTTAAACACAAAAATTTTGCTAAGGCCCAACTCACCCCGAGCCTTCTTAGGACCCCTAAACATACACAATTAACATTTTTAACTAGCCTATCGCATGGTTAAATGCAAAACATAAAATTCTAAATTTCAGGATATTACACTTCGAGCCTAACTTACTGGCAGCTCAGCTGCAAACTACTGTTTAGTGCCGCATTCGGTACTTTTTGGAGTGTATGGATGGGTGGGTTGATTATATCCCCACATAGAGTGTAGGGTTGCACAGAGATGGAGTGTAGAGGCTGGCTGGGTAGGACTTGTATACTGCATAATTTGATACTGTACATATTATTGATACTGTAATGGGCCAAGGCCCAAATGCATGACTGCCTCTGTACTGAGATGGGCTAAAACCCAAACTGATACTATCACTGATTCTGAAAAGGACTTAAGCCCAGACTGTGATTGCCTTCTGTCTATCTGTTTGCTTTATATGGGATTACACATTTAGTTTTTGAAAACTCACCCTTCTGATTTGACTGCACAGGTAATCCCCAGACATAGGCGGATCGGTGCGGCGGAGGACTCCGAGGTAGCCACACGACCTAAATTATTTGATTAGTATTTAATAATGATTTTTAATTTTATTTTTGGGTATTTTACTGTAATAATGGCCTTTTTGGATTTTCATGGTTAATTTGGGATTTCTATTATTTTGATTTACAACTGCTAGTAGTAGAGTTAATTGAGTTTTCAAAAAGAATCAACCATTTTAACAAAATACACTCGAATACGCAAATTGATTTAAAAAGCTTCCGCAATAAGTGACGTTTTGAAAATTAACAACATTTTGAAAAAGAATAATTTTGGGATAGTGAACTATGTTTGAAAATTAACGATGCATCCTAGAATTAACACAAGATTTTGTATAGAGGTTAAATAGAAAAGAGGTTTTTATGACAACTCATTTATTCCTAAAAACACTACCTTGTGACACAACCAGATTTGGCCATAACGTCTAGGCCGGGTTTGGGGTGTTACGTGTACTTCGGATTGCAGGCTAAGTTCAAAGCGATTATAGCCTCGCGAGTAGGTAAAAAGTCGTATCTATTGTTCCAAAGGTTGATATATTCAGTGTGGAATGTAGGCTAATTTTCATCTGTTCTCCCCCACAAGTCGATATAGTGCAAATCTTTGATGTCTTGGAGTGTCAGCAGAATCGTTTGCCTAAACCCAAACTGTTGCATAACTTTATTAGATTCATGCATCTTCAACATAGCATACACTACCAATGACACATTCACGTAACAGATGTTGGGATTCACCAAGAATTCGAACGGGATGCATTCAGACTATATTAAAATAAAAAAAATTAATTATATATATACTATTAATTTTTAAATCAACTATGTTAATATTATATAATTCAAATTTAAAAAATACATACCTTCGCTTCTTATCGTTGATCTAACAAAAGTCATATATCTTAAAAGCTCCTACGGTAGTCCCACATAACTTGGCCCATAGTTCTACCTATTAAAATAATATGTTAACACAATAATTTAAATTTTAAATAATTTTATTATGATAAATATATTATCTAATGAATTTTACCTTGTTACGAGTGGGCATATATAAAGGTAGTCCGCTCGAGGACGTAAAAATGGCAACCGATACCACGCCCATCATTGCAATAGTAGCATGCAACCACCTATTTTAATTTTCTATTGTTCCGTGGCCTGACACATCTCCCAGTACAAGGTCGCCAACATGGCTAACCCCAACTGAGTTCGCTCGCTTCTCTAAAGTCCACGAGTTTTAGTAACCACCTTAAATGGAAAAGATTTCGTGATTTATTGGGCATTAGGAGACCCTCGATGATTTATGGTGATTTATGGAGCCCGGGCGTGTTGTTCTCTTTAAAATTCACTAGATTCCACATCGAGCCCACCAAATTTTCTTTTCAACCAATTCACATCTATCCGGGCTCCATAAATCATGTCTAGAACCCTCTTCAAGAGTTGTTCGCATACATCTCTCCAATCGGCTGCGACAATTAACCCAGTCACTACCGACCCATCCATCGATAGCTCGAGTTGTAACCGCACATCCTTAAGTGTGATAGTGCACTCGCCGCATGGAAGATGGAATGTGTGCATCTTGGGTTTCCACCTTTCCACCAACACGCTTACAAGTGTGGGGTCCAATTTAGACCCCTTACCCATACGAGCCACGTGCAAAAATCTTGTATTTCTCAAGTATGGAGGAGCAAGTAGATTACAAATATACGTCTCCAAAATCTGATCTTCCGACTATATATAAAAAAAACATACAAAATATTAAATTTCAGTATAACAAGAAAATGTGCTTGTCATCCAAACGAATTAGAGATTTTTCCATTACTAATTTTGAAAAATACAAAATTATTTGTAATAGAAAAAATTAATTTAAAAAAACATTAATACAATTTTAATAAAAAGAAGAGTTGAGAGAAGAATAAAAATTGAGTGAGAAATTAAGAGGGAATTGAGAGAGGTTTGAGAATGCGAGAGAGATGAGTTGAGATTGAATTGAAAAAAAAATAAAAGAATTAGGGGTTTATATAGGAAAAATATAGTCATTAGTTCAGGGGGTTCAACAACTATTTAAATAACTGTTGGGGTGGGGAAGCTGTGGGGGGGTAAACTGTTGTAGAAAGCGCTTCTAACTAGAAGAGTTTTCGTCATTTTGGCCTAGTCCCATAATTTTTCCAAAAACTAACCTAATCCAATATATTTTTTTTAAAAAAATTCGGCATTTTTAAGTATTTCATCCTATATTTTATTCTTTTTTCTATGTTATCTATAATTTAAAATTTACAAATAATCATCTTTCTATTTTTTCTTATCAAAATTACCCAAAATAAATCCTATCAAAAGTTGGATTGGGTTGAGTTGAGTTGGTTAGCCCCTAAATTCGCCCTTGTATACTTATAAATAGAATAGGATGGATACAAATGGTTAAAACTTCAAGAAGCCCACTTATTGGAGAATTTTATCTTAAAATGCTCTCAAACTCGACAAAGAAACATTATTTAGAAACATCAACATGATAGAATTTGGGTTCCTTATCTCCAATTTGATTTTTATACACACGTGATTTTATTTAATCTCAAAACCAAAATAAATCCTTAACTTGTTCCATGCGAAAAATTTACATAATGTCTTATGTTATAATTATTTTACAGACAACAAATTATTCGGGCTCCTTTGGATGTCATTAGAGGTCTGGTCCATTGACATCTTTAGACAAAATTGAACCCCAACTAATTAAAACACAAGCTCATTGGTGAGTGTTTTTAAGTTTTCAATCACTAGTCTATTAATTAAAATTCTATTTTATTCCACAAATTTATCAGAGATAAACATCAAAACTATACATAAACTTTGATTTATTTTATACGATTTTATATATGAAATTTTGATTTGGTTTAATTTTCTAAAACCACTAACAACATTATCGAATTAACACCATTTTACGTTGGATATCACATAAGTAAATAATTATATTAATCCAATATAAAAATAAATATTATTTAAATGTATACAATTGAATTAAAATCTAAGTATCATATATACATATTAACAACAATACAAGTTCTATCTGTATAATTGTACCAAATAAAAGTTTATGTACCAAATTGTTTATTGAAACAAAGTTCATGTATAAATTTAATATTTATCTCAATTAATTATTATTTTAATGTAATAATGATTTTAAATATTATTTAATATACCATTTTTAATATATTATTTAACTTAAATATAATAGTGTATTTTATAAATTTAATTTTTAATTATAGTTTAAAATAAATATAACTTGTATTTGTATTTTGTTATTTAATGTATTATATATATATATATACTTCAATTTAATATTTTTAATAATCATTTTCAATTCTAATCTCATTGTTTTGTGGTGTTGTATCATAATTAATTTATTTTATCATATATTTATTGTTTCATTCTTTTCTTCATTTGCTAAATTCGTATGTTAACAATGTAAAGATTATAAATAAGCAGAATAACGTATCCAAGTACACCAAATAATGGGAACTCCCATTTATACAAACAAATCCTATATGTGGTGAAAATAAACAAACAATAGTTCTAAAAAATCAACATACAAAGACGGCTCAAATCTTGTAAGATCTTCGGAGAGAAAGTAAACAAATAAGTAACTATATATGCTGATTAAAAACTCGAGTCTGTAACTACCACTTTCAACCCTGAATGAGATGAGAACAGTAGTAGCATGTCCCCACTCTGGACTGGGTCCCATAAGCCAAAAGGGATTTTTAAGGGGTAGAAAGAGAAGGTGGTGGAGAAAGGAAAGGAATAGAGGGAATTGTAGGTTGGATTGTGGGGATTGAGGGTATGCTTGGCAGAGGAGGCAGTGTGGCCCTTGGTACACTTGGCAATGTGGGCAACCCAGGCATGGTAGGAAGTGGAGGAAGTGCCCAGGGCCTTGGGAAAGATGGTATGGATGGCTGTGGGAGATTAGGGATAGATGGGAATGGTGGGAGTGTGGTTGTAGGCAATGTAGGCAACGGAGGCAGTTGCTGAAGGTGACGAGCTGCTAGGCCAACGTCAATGCTTGAAAACGACAAAGCCACGAAGAATGCCAAAGCAAAGCAATTGAAAGATGCCATTTCTGTTAAGCAGACGAAACAATGTCTTTTTATCTTAATAATTACTTTTGAGTGAGGAAGAGAAAGCATGGTGTAAGGGGTTTATATAGGGTCTTGGAGCAGCGGCAATAGGCCACTGGAGTTGGTGACATTTGATCGTATATGGTTGAAAAAGGAGAAAGCTTGGTCAATATTAAAGGTATTTGGTAGGTCATCTTCTAATGGATTTTGGAGTTTATAAAACTGGTGAAATGCAGTTGTTGTGGTTGGAATGGAAGCTACCTCATGTAATAAGTTAGCCTCTTAATTAAATTAATCACCTCTTAAGTTAGCTGATCAAATTAATCCTCCAGGTTACCAATGTTTCAGCCAATTGCCTGTTATGTAGCCCGACATAGGTTGTTTACTTAACTATGTAAAATATTTTTAAAAGATGATTACATGAATTAACTTGTTGGACATTAATCTAGATGACCTTTTAGTTGTGCATATTTATTTGGTTTTGGATCATGTTAATTTAAATCAAGTTAATTAATATTTTAAAAATTTCAAGTTATTTTGAATTTGGGTTAATTTCAAGTTTAAATCAAGTTAATTACTATTTTAAAAATTTCAAGTTATTTTGAATTTGGGTTAATTTCAAGTTTAATTTGCTTTAAGTCATTTAAGTAAGAGGCTCAGTTTTTGAGTTATGTCATTATAGGTTTGGATTGTTTTGAGTTATGGTCACTTCAATTTTGAGTTATTCTAAGTTACTTGTTCTATTTATTTTGAACTCTAATCATTTTAAACTTAAGTTATTTAGAATTAAATCATTTCAAATTTAAATTGTTTTGAATTCAAATCAATTGAAATTTAAGTTGAAGAAATTAAAATGGTTAAGCTTTTATGGTGAGGTGAGATAGGATCAAAGTCAAAATTGGCATGTTTACCTTCATGTTAAACTTACCTTGGCATTGGGGTGCCTACAAGCAAAAAAAAAAAAAAAAAAAAATGAAAGTTAGAACTCCCAATTGAAGTAGTAGTTGAAAACACAAGTTAAACTTTGAAACACTTATTACAGAGTTTTTTTCTTAAAATTCCCTTAAACCAAAATAATATTAGTTAGAAACAACAAATAACATAATATTGGTGAGTTTTTATTGGTGTAAGATCCAATTTGATTTTTATATATTCCTGATTTTATTTAACTTTTTAATTCATATTTCAAAACTAAAATAAATTTTTAACTTGTTTCTTCCAAAACTTTTACTCAATTATTAAATTTGATTTGTCATTATAGATATTTTTATACCAACACTAACAAAATGTATTGATATAGGCTCATCATATATTAACAGATAAGTAAAATATTGGTATAGATCAGTGTTGTTTAAACTGGACTGGTCAATTGGACTAGGAATTGATCTAGAGATCGATCTAGAGAGTGACATTGAACCAATTAAATTGGGAATTAGTAAGAACTTATTGAACTAGTTAAAAGACTGGTCGAACTGGAGTTTAAAAAAAATTAATTTTAATTTTTAATCAATTTTTAATCGGACCGATTGAACCAGTCAAATTGATTGAAATGGTGGTCTAATCGGTTCGATCATCAATCTGATTTAAGAAAACATTGATATAAACCTATTTATACTTACGGAATTAGACCTTTGATAAAAATATGCATTGGTATATGGCAATTTATTTATAACGTAATGATTTTCATTATGATTTAATATAATATATTTTCATATATTATTTAATTTAAATACAATATAAGTATTTTTATAAATTTAATGGTTAATTATAGTTTAACTCAAATATAATTTTAATTAATTTTTTTTATTTATTTTTCATATATATATATATATATTTCAATTTAACATCCTTAATAATGATTTTTAATTTGATTTCACTAATAGTGTTGCATTTGAATTTAAATATATACTATAAAGTTAAATTTAATTTCACTACTATAATAATTAATTTCATTACTATTATTATTTTTAGTCTGAAACCAACTTCATCATTGCTCTTGATAGACCCACTCTTACAAAAATTGTTAATAAGCTATTGCCTAATGACAAAGCTCCTATAAGCATCAAGGTTCAAATTTAATAAAAAACTCATCCTCTTTTAACATTGAAAAATGTAAATTAATTTAACCTCAAATTATAATTTATTGGCCAAGTGTTTATCTTCTCTAAAAATAATTTAGGTTAGTTTAATCTCGGAATAATTTGAGTTAGTTTAATATCAAGTTGTGACTTATTAATCAAGTATTTACTTTCTCCAAGATTAATTTAAATTTGGTTCACCATTGTAAAAAATATATAAATTAATTGCAGGTGAAGCATTAGTAAAATAAAACTTTGTATCATAATTAATTTATTTTCTCTATATTTATTGTTTCATTCTTATCTTACTTTGATAAACTCGTGTGTTAAGAATGGATTCAATAATTAATTAGTTAATGAAAACAATATATAATAAGTATGTAATCCAATAATAAGCAAAATAAGTATCAAAGTACAGCAAATCATGGGAATTGGGGAAACTCCCATTCATACAAAGCAATATAAGTGGTGGACAAAAAAATAAGACTCTGGATTGGAATAGCCACCCATCACCTAGCCAAAGGGATTTTTAAGGACTAGAAGGAGAAGGTGGTGGAGAGAAGAATGGAATAGAGGGAATTGTAGTTGGGATTGTGGGAATCGAAGGCATGCTTGGTAGAGGGGGCAATGTGGGCAAAGCAGGCATGGTAGGAAGTGGAGGAAGCGCCCCAGGCCTTGGGAAAGATGGTATGGATGGCTGTGGGAGATTAGGGATAGATGGGAGTGGTGGGAGTGTGGTTGTAGGCAATGTTGGCATCAGAGGCAGTTGCTGAAGGTGACGAGCTGCTAGGCCAACGTCAATGCTTGAAAACGACAAAGCCACGAAGAATGCCAAAGCAAAGCAATTGAAAGATGCCATTTCTGTTAAGCAGATGAAACAATGTCTTTTTATCTTAATAATTACTTTTGAGTGAGGAAGAGAAAGCATGGTGTAAGGGGTTTATATAGGGTCTTGGAGCAGTGGCAATAGGCCACTGGAGTTGGTGACATTTGATCGTATATGGTTTGAAAAAGGAGAAAGCTTGGTCAATATTAAAGGTATTTGGTAGGTCATCTTCTAATGGATTTTGGAGTTTAAAACTGGTGAAATGCAGTTGTTGTGGTTGGCATGGAAGCTACCTCATGTAATAAGTTAGCCTCTTAATTAAATTAATCACCTCTTAAGTTAGCTGATCAAATTAATCCTCCAGGTTACCAATGTTTCAGCCAATTGCCTGTTATGTAGCCCGACATAAGTTGTTTACTTAACTATGTAAAATATTTTAAAAGATGATTACATGAATTAACTTGTTGGACATTAATTTAGATGACCTTTTAGTTGTGCATATTTATTTGGTTTTGGATTAGGTTAATTCAAATCAAGTTAATTAAGATTTTAAAATTTTAAAATTATTTTTGGTTTGAGTCAATTTTAAGTTTGGTTTGCGTTAAGTCACTTTAGTAATTGGATCAATTTTTTAGTTAAGTCATTATAGGTCTAGATTGTTTTGAGTTATGGTCACTTCAATTTTGAGTTATTCTAAGTTACTTGTTCTATTTATTTCGAGCTCTAATCATTTTAAATTTAGGTTATTTAGAATTAAGTCATTTCAAATTTAGATTGTTTTGAATTCAAATCAATTGAAACTTAAGTTGAAGAAGTTAAAATTTTTAAGCTTTTATGGTGATATCAGATAGGATCAAAGTCAAAATGTCATATTTACCTTCATGTTAAACTTACCATTGGTTTTGGGTTGCCTACAAGCATTTTTTTTTTTTTTTTTGATAGTTAGAACTCCCAATTGAAGTAGTAGTAGTTGAAAACACAAGTTGAAACTTTGAAACTGTTATGAATATCTTATTAAGTGGATGTCCATCATGATTAAGATAAAGTTTTGATGTACTTTAAATTCTAATAGTTATTGATAAGCCATAAGAGTAACATGTTTTTAATCACATTCTTGATGCGTTTTTGGATGATCTATTATGTAAATTAGTGAATTTGATGTTCCTAAACCTTTAAATTTATGTTTCTATACTTAGGTGAGTGTAGGGGAGCAAATGGAGCGAAAAACAAACCAAAATCGAGCAAAAAGAGTTGTTTTCAGCATCCACACAGCCTGAGCATTTCCACACGGGCTGGCCACACGCCCCGTGTAAGCCACACGCATGTGCCAGCCCGTGTCGATTTCACAACTTGCTTCCCTAACACGCGGAAAAACCCAATTTTTAGGCTTTTTGAGCATTCTAAAGTCTATAAATAACAATTAGAAGAAGACCTAAGGGAGCACGCAGAGAAGATTGAAGAAATTACTCGAAGAACACCATCAGAGCCAACTCAGAAGTGGATCTCCTTCAAGATTGAAGATATCCTTTCAACTTCTATCGAAGTTTATTTGAATTTCTTTATATCTTGTAGTTTTCTGACTTTGAGATGTTTTCTTTTCAGATTATGAACTAAATTCCCTAGATACCTAGGGAAGATGAAACCTATGATGAATCTTGTTATTTGATTTATGAATTACATGATAAATACTTGATTCTTGTTCTCAATTATATATGTTTATTTCGTGTTTTAATATTTTAGGGATATTAATTCATGTTTAATGTTCTAATTTCAACGGAGCAAAAGTCCCTGTTTAAGAGTAAATCTAGCATAATTGAGTGGAGTTGCATGCAATCCTATAAATAGGACAACATAAATCTACCGGATTAGAGTCAAATCTAATAGGGGAATCCATAAATCGAGTTAATGCGACAATAGGTGTTTTAATTAGAAAGAGATTTCAATTAATCAACCTAGAGTCAGTTGTTCTTACTCTCGAAAGAGATATTAACATAATTTAGGGATTTCTATAGATTAAGACACAAGTGAATAAATCGTTTAATTCAGATGCAAAATAATAGGTGAAGCCTAGGTGGATTCTCTCCTGGGTATTGTCTTTCTCATTGGTTATCTTCAGTTATTTTTTCCCAATTCATTTTCTGTTGCGTTCGTAGTTAAATTAGATTAAAAACAATCACTTCAATTTATCAACTAAATAATAAAAAACTGGTAATTACTAGTACTTTTAGTCCTCGTGGATACAATATTCCCTACTCACCATAGCTATACTATTATTCGATAGGTGCGCTTGCCTTTGTCGTAATTATAGTTAGTTTAGTGATCATCAAGTTTTTGGCGCTGTTGCTGGGGACTAAAATATTAGGAACACTTGATTTTTATTAATTTAGCCATTTATTTTTATTGTGTTTTATTTTTGTTTTTTAGTTTAATTTTTGTTTTCTAAAATTTCTTTTATTTGCTTCTGGCAGGTTCCTTTAGTTTATGACTAGAAGAAACCCGTCGGGACCATTAGTATTTGATAGTGAGATTGAAAGTATAGCTCGTAGAAACCGTGGAGAAGCAAGGCAAAGTCGACAGAATATAGTGGAAGATCAAGAGAACGTTATTATTGTTACTGAGGAGATGGCTGATAATCAGAATATTCAGCTACCTCCTATGGTTGCTGCGAATCTTGCAAATCTGAATCTTGCTCCTCGTACTATGTACGGTTATGCCAAGCCCACTCTAACTGGGGCTGAATCAAGTATTGTGAGACCCACCATTGCTGTGAATAATTTTGAACTGAAGTTGAACACCATTCACATGATTCAACAGTTTGTTCAGCTCGATGGTTTGCAGGATGAAGATCCAAATACTCATTTGGCTAATTTTCTGGAAGTCTGCAACACTTTCAAGATAATGGTGTTTCTGACAACGCCATTTGCCTATGGTTGAACTCCCTACCACGAGGTTCGTTCACCACATGGGACCAAATGACCGAAAAATTCTTACTGAAGTACTTTCCACCGACTAAGACAGCTAAGCTAAGGAATGATATCTCTTCCTTCGTACAGATTAATTTAGAGACTCTATATGATGCATGGGAGAGGTATAAGGATTTATTGAGAAGATGCCCTCACCATGGGTTACCTCTATGGCTACAGGTTTAAACCTTCTACAACGGTTTGAATCCCTCAACTAGGCAGTTAATGATGTAGCAGTCGGTGGTACCTTGAACAATAAGACACCTGAAGCAGTTTATGAGTTTATAAAAGAGATGTCACTGAATAATTATCAGTGGCAAGTCATGAGGACAAAACCTAATAGAGCAGCCGGTGTTTTCAATCTAGATGCAGTCACCATGTTATCAAATTAGCTAGAACAATTAAATAAGAAAATTGATGGTTTATGTGTTTCTACGCATGTACATTCGGTGATGCAATGCAATGCAAATGGATGAGGAATGAGCAATCCAGAATATTTACCCTACGGTCGTAGCACAGAGAACGAACAAATCAACTATATGGGTAATAATTCTAGACCTCAGAATAATCCTTACAGTAACACTTATAATGCAGGTTGGAGGAACCATCCCAATTTCTCTCGTGGTGGTTAAGGAAACCAAAGACCACAACCCCCTCCAGGCTTTCAGCCACCTTACCAACAAGAGAAAAAGCCGAACCTTGAAGAAATGTTGACGAAGTTTATTTCGGTGTCAGAAACCCACTTCCAAAACATCGAAACATCATTTAAAAATCAACAAGCGTCGATTCAAGGGCTCGAGAACCAAATGGCCAACTTGTGAAGTTGATTTTAGAACGACCACAAGGTAGCTTGCTTAGTAATACCGAAACTAACCCAAGGGAGCAACTTCATGCAATTACTTTGTGAAATGAAGAAGGGTTAGTTGAATCTGAACCAAAACCGAGGCAAGAAAGTGTGGTAAGTAAAGGTAAGGTAGAGGTAAGCCAGAATGAACAAAAATCGGTTGGTAAGGAATATAAACCTCGAGTTCCATATCCGAATGCAACGAAGAAAGACCACACTAACGAACAAATTGGTAAATTTCTTAAACTTTTGAAAAAGTTGCATATTAACTTACCGTCTATTGAAACTCTTTCGTAGATGCCCAATTCCGTAAAATTTTTAAAAGAGCTTTTTCGCAAACAAACGGAAGTTAGATGATTCGTCACATGTGGAGCTAAACATAGTTTGCTCAGCTATTTTGCAAAATAAACTACCCAACAAATTGAAAGATCTAGGGAGTTTTACTGTTCCTTGTTTAATTGGTAGTTTGAATGTTAATAATGCTTTAGCTGATTTAGGGGCTAGTATTAATGTCATGCCCTATAAAATGTTTAAACAATTAGGTCTTGAGAAACCCAAACAAACTAGGATGAGTATTCAATTAGTAGATAGAACCATTAGATTTCCTAGGGGTATTGAAGACGTACTTGTGAAAATTGATAAATTCATATTCCTAGTTAATTTTGTTGTTTTAAACATGGATCAGGATAGTGACGTACCTTTAATTTTACGACGACCCTTTTTAGCAATTGCCAAAACTATTATTGATGTTGGTACAGGTGAACTAATACTTCTTGTAGGTAA
This sequence comes from Gossypium australe, assembly GCA_005393395.2. NCBI lineage: Eukaryota > Viridiplantae > Streptophyta > Magnoliopsida > Malvales > Malvaceae > Gossypium > Gossypium australe. The sequence goes on along the minus strand of CM016626.1, from coordinate 35,261,680 downwards.
TGACACAATTACTCTCCAAGCTAATGATTCTGCTAAGATATCTAGTGATCGAGATGATTATACGAGTTCTGTTAATATGAATAACATTGTGGCTCAAGCTTCTTTGCAGGAAACCTCTTGGGAGAACGTGATGGAGCCACGTTCCAGTCCATGCGTCAAAAATAGAATGACTCATGAAGAACGAATGTTACAAATCGATGAACTAGATGAATGCTAGACACATGTCAAGGAGAAACTGAGAATACACGATGCAAAACCAAAGCTACACCATAATGAGCATGTGGATGGAACACACCAAATTAAGGTTAGGGACAAGGTACTACTAGATAACACAGATCCACGTATTGCCACTTCAAAACTTAATGCAAATCGAGAAACTCCTTTTACGGTACTAAATGTCTTCCCATACAGTACAGTCAAGGTAAATCATTCTGAATTTGGCACTTTTAAAGTAAATAGTACTCGACTCAAACCTTATTTTGATAATAGAACTGACAGCGAGAAAGAGAAGTTTCGACTCCACGAACCACCATGACCATGCGAATACGAGGTAAGTCAAGCTTAGACTTTAAATAAGCGCTTCTCGAGTGGCAAACCGAGTGTTAACACTGCTAATTTTCTTAATTTTATCTCATGATATTTTTAAAATTGATTAATTTTAAAAATTAAAAAAAAATTTTTTGACCTACACAGCCTGGACACACGAGCGAGTCTCAAGCCGTGTGCACAAAAAGGGGCTCGACAGTGAGTTACACGGCCTGGCGACATGGCCATGTGACCCACACGGCCTGGACACACGGGCGTGTTCTTGGCCGTGTGGATCTTGGGACTTAATTTTTCTAAAAATCGACAGAGACACTACTTAAAATAGTCCACACAGGCGTGTGACACTACCGTGTGAAACCTGGAGCTAAATTTTTTTCATTTTTAAATCAAGTCAGAGAGTTACGCGAGCATGAAACATGGCCGTGTGTGAGACACGGCTGAGCCACACGAGCGTGGGAGAAGCGAAGGAGGTTGCACACGACCATGTGACACAGTCGTGTGTGCCACATGGGCATGACCGAGTTCGTATGAAGACCGGGTTAAAAATTTTTATCGACACAGGCTGGGGAGATCCACACGGACGTGTGACACAACAGTGTGGCCCAACACGGGCCTCACACGACCGTGTCACCCTTTTAAAAAACCCTAATTCCCTTTTTAGTTTTTACTTTGTCTTCTTCATCTCCCATCACCGTACCTGCCGCCATTCATCTCCCCTTTGTAAATTCGACAACCACCGTCGCCTTTTTCCCTCTCCTCCCTCCTCCCTCCCTCTCCCTTCCAATGCCCGTCCCCAACCAAACACCCCTCTGCTCCATCACCTCTCCCTCACCTACTCCGTCGCTCCCGACCCTGTTCATCCCTAACCACCGCCCCTACTCTTCCCCTCACCCCATCACACAACAACCACCATCGAAACCAACCACGCCACAACCCACCTCGTCGCCCCACCACACGCCTATTGCCCATCGTGCCCTCAACTGCCACCAAGCCCCTCGACCTTCACCCATCACCGTCGCTTGCACCAGTCGCCGTGCACACCACCTCTATCACAATCAATTTTCCCTTTCTCTCAATTTTCTTTGTTTATTTTATTTTATTTTATTTTATTTATTTTTATTATTATTTTTTTAAGTAATCTTGTTATTTTCTATTTTATTATTGTTATTATTATTATTCTATTTATTAATATGTTTCTGCTTCTGTTTATCAATATCCTTTCACCATTGTTAAGTACTGTCTAGATTTTTGTTGATTAAGTATCTTGCTATGTTGGTTTCTCTCATTCATCATTCCTTTTGGTATTTTTGTGGATTTGATTAGTCGTCGATTCTATTAAGGTTTTCTTTATTATTTATTTATTTATTTATTATTTGTATATTAGTTTTTAAGCATCATAGTTAAGTTAATGGATTTTGTCTGCTTTGGTATTAGTTCTTTATTATTTTAGGAGCAAATTTCCCATTTAGGAAGCTTTAATTTTGACGGGAGGCTTGTTAGTCTAATATTCCATCCTACTTTATCAGCCCTTTATTTCTTTCCTTGTTGTTTTATTATTTTGTTTCTTTTCTGATCTTGGATTATTTTTTCGTTAGGTCCACCAAGACAAACACTCGCAGCAAGTCCAAAGTCGCCGTCCCCGCTTCAAAAAAGCAGAAGACACCTAGTGCGAACTCCTCCTCGAGCGCTTCAGCTGAGGCCCGCCACCCTTATCTCTGATTTTCTGTAGGTCCCCAGGAGGAATTATTTCAGTTACTTAGATTGCAACCACTCGACCTAGGCCGATGTCTTGATTGGGCCGCTTTGGAGCAGGTCCACCTAGCTGATCACGTGCGCGCCTTTATTACTACAACCCCGTAGGACCAGTTTTTCTCCATCATCGAGCCCATATACATGGAACTTACCTTGGAGTTTTGTTCTACATTTATTCTACAGCAGGTCATGACGACTCATAATGAACCAGGCACCATTACTTTCAGACTTGGTGGTTTGGTGCGCCATATGAGTGTCCCCGAGTTTGGAGCTGCTATGAGACTCTACACTGAGAATTTTATGAGTGCCACGAAATTCCTCCATATACATCGACACATCCATTACTTGCCATCTCGTTGTTGGGCAGAACTTACAGCGAGTAGGACACTTTATGACGCAAGTCACTCAAAAGTGACTTCTCTCTCTCCGGCTTTACGATATCTTCATGCCCTGTTAGGTCACACTTTGACCGGTAGGAGAGAGAGCACCAGAGTCGTCAATACTACTGTTGTTTATTTTCTATGAAGCATGGCCACCGGGCACATCTTTGATCTGACATACTTTATTGCCTTAGCTTTCCGCCATCAAACTGACCGCCCCAGGAAAGGTCCCATCTGTTTAGGCCCTTATGTGACTCGACTTGCTCGACACTTCGGTCTTCTCGACACATCGGAGCAGTACTTTACACTTACTGTAACGCCCCGACTTTTTTAATTTCGGCTTTTGTAAATTTGCTGCGCATTATCTGTCTGCTTCAGTGGTTATATGTTCTGGGAGTGTCTGAGAAGTCTTGGTTTCAAGCCTTGACTTGGGAAAATTTTGGTATTTTTATGAATAAGGCCTTATCTCTGGTTAGTAGGCTTATAAGTAAAAGTTTGTAAGTAATTAACAGAATGGGCCTGCTGGCCTAGTGGCTAGAGTGTTGGTTTTGCTGAGTGATCTGTGCTCGAATCTCAGCGTGAGCATTATTTTTGCCTATCACAACCAAAGAGTTTGTGTTGGACTAAAAATCTAATAGTAAGGACAATTTGGGGAGATGATAAGGGGAATACCAGAAAATCTGTTCATTTTTCCTCTCCCCAACAAAAAACAAACTTCGGCATTCTCCTCTTTTCCCCAATTTCTCTGTCGTCCACCTCTTTTTGGCTTTGCCGAAATTTTGCTCTCTCAAACCCCTTTCTTTTTCCATTTTCCTTTCCATTTCTTCCACTCTACGCTAGCGCGCTGTCGGTAAGTTATGCCTTGGATTAAGTTTATCTGTTCCTCTTAAACGGTTACTAAAGAGGAGGTTTTTCATGTTTAGGAGTGCTGTAAGTGGTTGTGGTTCCTAAACTGTGCCAACTAAGTACGTGTTTGTCGGTATCTGCTCAAAGGTAAGGGTTTTCGGTGAGATTTCAGTTTTACTTGTTCATGAGAACTCATTTTAAGTGACTGATTTTGGACTCAGGATTATTGATTTTAGGTTCTGGAGTGCTCAGGAATCATTTTAGCTTCATTCGAAACCAGGTGTGTACCCAAAAAAGTAGAAAACGAGGTTTTGGCAAAAGCCAAAAACTATTCTGTCAACGCCACACGGCTGTGTGGTAGGCCATGTGCAAGACTATAAATCGCCACACAGCCATGTGGTAGGCCATGTGCAAGACTGTAAGTCGCCACACTGCCGTGTGATCGACGAGTCAGGCCGAGTGCAGGTGACATGGCCGTGTGATGGCCGAGGGAGGCCGTGTGCGAGACACAGGCTCGACCAATTGGGCCGTATGGGCCACACGGACGTGTGGGATCTAGGCCAGGCCGTGTGATCCACACGGGCGTGTGGGCCCACATGGGCGTGTGAGCCCATTTTCATGAAATATTTTGTAAGGTTGCACGGGTCGACCAAGTCGAATGTGAACCAAATGAAGGGTCAGTAAGCAGTACTTAGACCTGTAGCTATGTGATTTGATTATGTGAAATCTGTACTGAACATGTTACACTTAGCATGTATACTGATTTGAATGTCTGGACTATTATTTGTATAAAAACATGTCATATTATGTATGTTGCATTTCATCGGGGTGGGATTGATGATATTTGGAGGAACTATCTGAAAGGCTTTTAAGTCTGTTATCTGGCAGCTCAGCTACAAATTTCTGATTATGTGCCGCATTTGGTACAGCATGGTGTGTAGGGATGGGTAGATTGATTTTATCCCCACATGGTGTGTAGGGTTGGACGGAGTTGGTATGTAGAGGCTGGTGGGTAGGACTCTGCTATTCTGTTCTGATCTGCATATTATGTCTGAAATGGGCCAAGGCCCTAGACTATATCTGATTCTATATCTGAGTGGGCTAAGGTCCACACCGTTTCTGTAATGGGCTCAGACCCGAACTGTAAATTTATGTCTGGTTTTTGATATTACTGTGTGCATGATTTCTATGGGGATTACACATTGAGTTTGCGAAAAGTCACCCTTTTATGTTTAATATATTTAGGTAATCCCCAGCAGTAGACGGGTCGGTACAGCGGAGGACTCGGCGGTGACCATGGTTCTGAACCTTTATGGTTTTATTTTATTTATTTCATTTACGGTTTTGATTATATTTGGGTATACCTTATGTAATATGGCCATTACGGATTTTTATTTAATTTGGGATTTGTGATGTTTTTGGTATTGCGGTTAAAAGTAGGAAAACTCGAGTTTTCAAAATAAACAAATGTTTTATCAAATACACACGAATTCGTAAATGAATAAACGAATAATGTTTTGGAAATGAATAAATGACACATTTTTTACGGTAATCTAAGATATCGAAAATGGCTTTATTGTAATTACGTTTTCTAAAGCACTATCATATGACATCGCCAGATTCGACCATAACATCTAGGCTGAGTTTGGGGTGTTACACTTACACTCATCGGCCAGATGTCCCCACAGGGAATCTCGAGCATGATCCATATGAGGATGATCGAGCGACGTCGTGGAGTGGATCCTCCTCAGTACTGATTATTTCATGCTGACACTCAGAATAAACCCGAGGACATCACTGATGATGTTCCTCACCATCACAAGGACCCACCTCAGTCTCCACCTTCAAGTCACCATATTTGTAACACCCAAACCCCGCCTAGACGTTACGACCGGATCTGGCATGTCACATGAAAGGAATGTCTAAAAACTGTGCGTTCATTAAAAAGTTCGTATTCTTTATATTTGTTGTGAAAAATCGAGTTTAAGTAATTTTGAATAAGAAACAGTTTATTAACATTTTAGGAAAATCCCGAATTAAAAATTTAACAATAATAAGCAATAACCAAGTTAAAAGCTAAAATCAAATAAAACCATAGGCCTTATTACATAACAGAATCCCAAATTTAAAATAAAATAAAATAAGTCCAAGTAACCATTTAAAATGAAAGAAACACAATCTTGAGCATGGCCACCTCGAGTCTACCCCGACTCTATATCCGCGATCTAACGATTACCTGCAAAATTAACTAAAGGGGTGAGTCATCGAGACTCAGTGTGTAAATCCCCATCCCGAAGATATAAGCCCTTACACAGTTTCATAAGTAAGTAAGTATGCCATGCAACCCAAAACCTAACCATCTGAACTCCTGTATCTACCCCGTGTGGTCAAAACCACTGGTGGTCAAAACCACTGGTGACCGTAGTCACAAATAATATCGGTGTGGTCAAAACCACTGGTGACCGTAGTCATAAATAATATGTGTGGGGCCAACCCACAATGTGGTCAAAACCACTGATGACAATCCCGTATATCGATATGTGTGGCCAACCCACTATGGTACCAAACCACTGGGACGAGTCACAAAGAATATGTGGTCAAAACCACTGGTGACCGTAGTCACAAATAATAACGGTGTGGTCAAAACCACTGAGACTTAGTCACAAAAATAATATAGAAAGCGGGGCTAACCCACTGTGTGTTCAAAACCACTGGTGACAGTCTAAAATCATATCTTCCCCTCCTCTCATCATACCCATGCAATATGACATAATAATTCGTATGCAGTATGACATGTATACAAATCATATATCACAGATAACGTATGAAACGAATTACCATCATAATCATAATAATAAATACGACATAATCAAGCCAATCAACCTCTAAGGGTATAACAGTAATTTACCTTCTAGGGGTATTTTGGTAATTTACCCACTAAGGGTATTTCAGTAATTTTGTACCTGGAATGGCCTTTCCAAAGGCCCAATGTCGCCCCGAGCGACTCGACTACTAATTCTATCTTTACCGGACTATTGGGCCTAAAACTCGATTCCAGCCCATTCGGGCCCACACGCTCGTGTCGCCCACCTAAGATAAATCTAGCCACGTATATAAGTTCCACCTAGTCTAGTTCACTATATACTATACCATCATACATTTTGCTCAATTGGGCCCACGGGCCCATTGGGCCCACTTCGGCCCATTGCGGCCCAAGTAGCCTCAACCCATAAGAATACTACTGATGGCCTCAACTATCGCGTCAAAGCCCCACACGTGCGCTCGCACGCTCGTGTGGCTACTATTGTCGTGACCGGCACTTCGGCATTTGCCCCTCTACAACTAGAGTAGAGAGAGTTACTCACCTGATAGGAATCTAAAGCTGCTAAACCGCGCTCCGAGCTCTCCTTTGCCCAACGCCAACCAGGTATGATCTCTCCTCCTAGAATACTCTTTATATAGCTAGCTCTTCTCCTTTCTTCTTTGTATCTTTCCGATGTGGGATCCCTTCGTCAGTAGAGTTTAAATTCAACTGAAACTCTTGCCGTCCAATCCGCAAAATAAATACTCCTTTGCTTCTCACGAGATTCGAACCCAGGCTCCTTGTAGCATAATCCACGTCGCTAACCACTAAGCCACAAGCTCTTCTTGTGTCTTAAACCATGCGCAGCTAAATTTAAACCTATAGCCAAATTCTAAGGTCCAAGTAAAAAGAAAACCAAAATGCAAAAGCCAAGACTTGAACCTTGGACCTCCTTCCTTATTTATGGCGTCACTTCCTTGCTCTTATGTGGCGTCACTTTGCCACTACACCACACCTCCACTTGTGTCATTTTCCTCCACTTTTTATTCTTAAGGCCTACCTGCCAACTTCCAGGTTTTTTTCGCCTAAAACCAAAATTTCCCCAAAGCTAATGTTCAATCCCGGGACTTTATAGAAGCCCTCTAACCTTCCAAAATCACATATCCAATAAGTCCAACTTGTACTAAAGTCGATCTCGTGTTCTCCCAAAAATTTTAAACGCTACTACTCCTAAGGCCCATTGGGCCCAATCCTACTAGGCCCAACTTCGGGATGTTACAAATCTACCCTCCTTAAAAAATTTCGTCCTTGAAATTTCCAACTAACTAACAGTCACACCTCCTAACCCACCACACTACGCTCTTGCTGCGCACTCTAATCTTAATAAAACTAATATACTTTCTAACTAAATCTTGGAACCCCTTCACATAACACCGAAGAAAACAAATATTTTTCACACATACATACAATTCCTATATTCAAGCATCACATCCACACATCGTAGAATAAATACAATCATTCAGCATACACTAGAATTTAGTAAAAAGGAAACTTACAGATTTGGTGTCGGAGACTCGAGTGCCATACTTCTAGAAAAGAGATATATATTTTTCTAAACCATCCTTTGAAAACATTTTTGAACCCAAACCCACAGCCGAGTTTTTGAACCTAGGCTCTGATACCATAATTGTAACACCCCAAACACGGCTTAGACGTTATGACCGGATCTGGCATGTCACATGAAAGGAATGTCTAAAAACTGTGCGTTCATTAAAAAGTTCGTATTCTTTATATTTGTTGTGAAAAATCGAGTTTAAGTAATTTTGAATAAGAAACAGTTTATTAACATTTTAGGAAAATCCCGAATTAAACATTTAACAATAATAAGCAATAACCAAGTTAAAAGCTAAAATCAAATAAAACCATAGGCCTTATTACATAACAGAATCCCAAATTTAAAATAAAATGAAATAAGTCCAAGTAACCATTTAAAATGAAAGAAACGCAATCTTGAGCATGGCCACCTCGAGTCCACCCCGGCTCTATATCCGCGATCTAACGATTACCTGCAAAAATAACTAAAGGGGTGAGTCATCGAGACTCAGTGTGTAAATCCCCATCCCGAAGATATAAGCCCTTACACAGTTTCATAAGTAAGTAAGTATGCCATGCAACCCAAAACCTAACCATCTGAACTCCTGTAACTACCCCGTGTGGTCAAAACCACTGGTGGTCAAAACCACTGGTGACCGTAGTCATAAATAATATCAGTGTGGTCAAAACCACTGGTGACTGTAGTCACAAATAATATGTGTGGGGCCAACCCACAATGTGGTCAAAACCACGATGACAATCCCGTATATCGATATGCGGGGCCAACCCACTGTGGTACCAAACCACTGGGACGAGTCACAAAGAATATGTGGTCAAAACCACTGGTGACCGTAGTCACAAATAATATCGGTGTGGTCAAAACCACTGGTGGTCAAAACCACTGAGACTTAGTCACAAAAATAATATAGAAAGCGGGGCCAACCCACTGTGTGGTCAAAACCACCGGTGACAGTCTAAAATCATATCTTCCCCCTCTTCTCATCATACCCATGCAATATGACATAATAATTCGTATGCAGTATGACATGTATGCAAATCATATATCACAGATAACGTATGAAATGAATTACCATCATAATCAGAATAACAAATACGACATAATCAAGCCAATCAACCTCTAAGGGTATAACAGTAATTTACCTTCTAAGGGTATTTTGGTAATTTACCCACTAAGGGTATTTCAGTAATTTCGTACCTGGAATGGCCTTTCCGAAGGCCCAATGTTGCCCCGAGCGACTCGACTACCAATTCTGTCTTTACCGGACTATTGGGCCTAAAACTCAATTTCGGCCTATTCGGGCCCACACGCTCGTGTCGCCCACCTAACATAAATCTAGCCACGTATATAAGTTCCACCTAGTCTAGTTCACTATATACTATACCATCATACATTTTGCTCAATTGGGCCCACGGGCCCATTGGGCCCACTTCGGCCCATTGCGGCCCAACCAGCCTCAACTATCGCGTCGAAGCCCCACACGTGCGCTCACACGCTCGTGTGGCTACTATTGCCGTGACCATCACTTCGGCATTTGCCCCTCTACAACTAGAGTAGAGAGAGTTACTCACCTGATAGGAATCTGAAGCTGCTAAACCGCGCTCCAAGCTCTCTTTTGCCCAACGCCAACCAGGTATGATCTCTCCTCCTAGAATGCTCTTCATATAGCTAGCTCTTCACCTTCCTTCTTTGTATCTTTCCGATGTGGGATCCCTTCGTCAGTAGAGTTTAAATTCAACTAAAACTCTTATCGTCCAATCCGCAAAATAAATACTCCTTTGCTTCTCACGAAATTCGAACCCAGGCTCCTTGTAGCATAATCCACATCGCTAACCACTAAGCCACAAGCACTTCTTGTGTCTTAAACCATGCGCAGCTAAATTTAAACCTATAGCCAAATTCTAAGGTCCAAGTAAAAAGAAAACCAAAATGCAAAAGCCAAGACTTGAACCTTGGACCTCCTTCCTTACTTATGGTGTCACTTCCTTGCTCTTATGTGGCGTCACTTTGCCACTATACCACACCTCCACTTGTGTCATTTTCCTCCACTTTTTATTCTTAAGGCCTACCTGCCAACTTCCAGGTTTTTTTTCGCCTAAAACCAAAATTTCCCCAAAGCTCATGTTCGATCCCGGGACATCATAGAAGCCCTCTAACCTTCCAAAATCACATATCTAATAAGTCCAACTTGTACTAAAGCCGATCTCCTGTTCTCCCAAAAATTTTAAATGCTACTACTCCTAAGGCCCATTGGGCCCAATCCTACTAGGCCCAACTTCGGGATGTTACAATATTATTTCTTCTGCTGCTACTTTAGCGGACCTCTCCGAGCAGTTCACTCGTTTCAAGCAACATTGCTTTCAGAGGTTCGACAGTATTGATGCGACATTGCAGTAGATCTGTCAGCATCTCTATATCTCCTCCTTAGCATCGACAACTCACGACACCAACTTGTTTAATGATGAGGACCATTGAGTCCATTAGTTTTTGTAACGCCCCAAAAATTAGGGGTTTGTAATTTTGTTTAAATTTCATGTTGTGATTGGTTGGCTAGTTATTTGAGTGTATTTGGGGGTTTTAAGGTGGTCTGGGTTTGTGTCGGAGCTATGGAAAAATTTTAGTTTTTGCTCATAAAGGGAGCTGGCAGTTAGCAGTAGGACATATGTATGAATATGTGTGTTTAAGTGACACAAAATGAGCATGAGACCTAGTAGTTGTGGCGTCACTGGGATAACAAGGAGGAGTGGGGTTCGAATCACACGAATAGCAATTGAGGACTTTTATTTTATGTCATGGGAGTGGAAGAAGTGGAGTTTGGATCAAACACTACAAACGAGGTTGAGGACTTTGTCAAATATTTCAAACGAAAGGTGGGGAGAAATTCTAGGAGATTTTGGTGGAGAAAATCAGGGAAGTGATGTGTGTGGGAGTGTTGGACAAATTTGGGAGTGTGGCTAAGTGAGAAATTTCGGCAAGAGGGGTGTCATTTGGAGTATTTCGGCAACCTTGAGTGTTAGAAGAAACTGAAAATTCCCTTTTGCCTTTCGGGTTTCTTGTTGTTCATCTTGGGATTTCTTTCTTCTTCGACATCTCGTGCAAACTTTTACCATTCGGGTTCATCATTCTTTCCTCTTTCACCTAATATTTTTCTATTGCTACTGACCCTCTGCCGAATTCACTTCTTCTCCCTCCCTCGTTCCATCTTCACTTTTTGCTATTTTTTGAATTGATAGGCCTCTCCTCTTACACCCTATTCCCTTCTTTTCATCATTATCTCATGGTTGCCGCCTCCTTACTACCGAACCCTCTTTTCTTCTTTCGGTTCTCCTTTGGCCGAACACACAACCTTTCTTTCCTCTTATTCTCCTCTTTAAACTAGCCAAACATTAAGCCGTGATTCTTTTGTGTAGGCCGAATCTATTAAGGCCTAGGCATATTTTCCTTTCTGTTCTAACCGTTCCCAAAACTCTTCGATTCGTAGGTGGGTGGTGACTAAATCTAGGTTGGTTTTCTCCTTATATGATTCTTGCTAACAATCTCTTTTTCGTCGGATATTGCTAGGGACTCGTTTTCCTTAGCCACAGAGTAGGGTCGATTACCGTTGCACTGTGGGAGATCGGGTCTCGTGGTAAGTGAAGTTAGTTGAGTAAAGTGTTTCAATATTATGGATTATCAAAGGTTGAGACTAACTAATGGTCAATTATTATCATAGGTGCCTCGAAAAGTGTCTCAAACTGCAATCCATAGCAGGTGTGTAATCATACACCCTTTACCGTTTTTGTTCAAACACTGGATAACGATGTCGCATACCGTTTGTGCTACTGTGTATCGGTAAAAGTCGAAAGGCCATATTTTCGGCATCTCAAAACCCTTGAGTGTGCGAATGCTCGTAAGGATAAATTGAGCCACAATCATTGGCGTTAGATCATAGAGGCTGCCACGAACGTTTCCGTGGGCTTAGGTAGTAATGGGCTTCGATGGGCCACGGGGCCCAATAGGCCCCACATGGGCAAAGACTCCGATAAGATGATAACATTAAATTAGACTACGAAGTTCGCATAACCGCGACCGATATTGGACTATGTGGGCCACACGAGCGTGTGGGCCCACTGGGGCCGAAAATTGAGCTTTAGGCTTAATTGCACCGTTTCGATCAAAAAGGGTATTTGTGTCGCTCGATTGTATGCCTTCGGAAAGGTTGTTATAGAACTAAAATTATCGAAATACCCTTGATGGGTAAAATTACTGAAATACCCTCGATGGCTAATATTACCGAAATATCCTCGATGGGTAAAATTATCGAAATACCCTTTGTGTTAAATTACCAAAATAGCCTTGATGGGTAAAATTATTAAAATACCCTCTATGGGTAAAAGTACCAAAATACCCACAATGAGTAGAATTATCGAAATAACCCTAAGGGGTAAAATGACCGTTTTACCCCTAACTGACCAAATGACTGTTATACCCTTAATGGTAGTATAAGTGTTGTATGTGTATTTTGTATGAATTATTATGGTTGTGAGATACTACATACATGGGTTATTTATATGACACAACATGCTGCATGGGTTGGGTTTTGTATTTTGGAGGAAGCATTGTACTGGTGGTTATGCCACGTTTTACTGATTTAGTGGCTTTGCCACGTATACTGATTCTAGTGGCTCAGCCACGTATACTGTTATTAGCAGCTCGGCTGTGTTATTGGTGTGTAGGGCTGGGTGGGTCGACTTGGTCCCCACATGGTGTGTAGGGTTGGTACGGGTGGTGTGATGGTTGGACTGGGTTGGGCTGCACTATGTTTGCATTGACATGATTTTGGGCTTAGACCCACTCTGATACTGAATAAGGCTTAGGCCCAGACTGATATTGAATAGGGCTTAGGCCCAGACTGTTACTGTCATGAGGGATTACACACTGAGTTCTCGTAACTCACCCTTTCCTTTAACTGCGCAGGTAACCTTCAGCCGTAGAGGATTTGGAGCTGCGAGGGACTTGGAAGTGGCCACATGCCTTGAACGTTTTTAATTGAAACTTAGTTATCTCATGTGTTTTTAATATGTTGGGTTAATGTTTTTGTAATAAGGCCTTTTTGGGGATTTTTAACTTTTATTTGGTATTTTCTATTGATTACTATCTGCTAGACTAGGAAACGCGGGTTTTAAAATGATAACGGTTTTAAAGTAAATCACGGTTTCCAAAACTTAAAGTGATTCTTTGATTAAGCTTCCAAATAATTAATCATGTTTAATAAACGTTTTGCTCAATAAAGAAACAGAAGAGTTTATGATCTTACTATCTTAAACGTCTCCAAGTGAACTATCGTTTAGTTTTGAGTTTTATCGAACTAGCCATTTTTTTTCAAACGTCACTTGATGTGACATGTCAGATTCGGGCCTAACGTCTAGGCCGGGTTTGGGGTGTTACAGTTTTATTTTATTTTTATTTTTATTTTTATTTTTATTTTTATTTTTATTTTTATTTTTATTTTTATTTTTATTTTTATTTTTATTTTTATTTTTATTTCTATTTCTATTTTCATTTCTATTTTTATTTTTATTTTTATTTTTATTTTTATTTTTATTTTTATTTTTATTTTCTTAGACTTATTTCGTTTTTATATGTTGAACTATATTTTTATTTTTATGGTTGTTCCTAATCGAGTTTTACTCCCCTAATCTTCTTCACTATTTGTGTTTATTTTTTTATTAGTTTGCTCGGAACCATGCTCTACATTTAGATTTCACTACAATTTCGCTTTTCACTATTCTGGGAATTTCATCCAAAATTCAGGGCAGTTTTAGTTTTCTCCCTCTCATATAATATTCTGTTTATATTGTGATTTTATCTGTTTGTACATTGAGGACAATGTACATCTTAAGTGTAGGGAGGTTATTTATAATTATTATTAGAAAGTCCCTGAATTATTTCTTGTGTTTAAGTAATTTTCTCATACTTCTATTAGAATGAATTTTTATTGATTTGTGATTTTTGTTGATGTGCTTTAGGTTAATTTGCTGATAATTGTGTATTGGTTGATTTAAACTTTAAAGGCATGAGAGAATCAAGCATACTAAGTCTATTTTCAGAATAAAAAAAATTTTAAGTTGTTTCCCTGAATTGAGGTATTACCTTGAAGTTTGAGATTTGCAAGATTGACATCAAAAACCATAATTTTTTGTGAGATTTTGAGCCTTTAGAGCATACATTTTCTTGCTCATTTTTATTATTGGTTATGAGTGTGTCAATATTGATTTGTTATTTTAGAATTTCCTTCGATTATACATATCGAGACCACACCTTTGATTTGATATACTGAGATGATAAAGGCACTTAGGTTTTAACCCACTTATCCCATAAAAGCCTACCTACATAATTAACCCTTAGTGAACCCCTTTGGGCCTAACACACCGTTTCTTGATTCACCCATTAATGAAAACCCATAACTCAATTTTTTCTCATTGAGAATTTTTCCTATTTTATTGACTCCATTTTTATCGAGATTTGATTTGGTTAATTGCCTGATTAAGTCTTTTGTTTAAGTTGCCTGATCAATTCAATCTCAATTTTAACCAACTTTTTCAGCCTTTCTCCACACCCTTTAACCTAATCCCCATTACAACCTCTTAAAGACCTTTTGATTTGTGTATCATATCATTTTATAGTGGTGGAGATTTGATTTTCATGCAAGCCTATGGTAATGACTTTTCATTTTTGACTATTGAGTGCTCATTTTTGGACCTTAAACACTTTGAGTGATTTGAGTGAATCTTTAATGAGGATGTTGATTCTTGTCGACTTTGAATTAAAGGTAATTACTTAGATAAGGGGAAATACCTATGTTTTCATGCTCTAAAAAATGTTCGACTTGGATTGTTTGAATCTTTAGTGCTCTTTTAGTTCAATTATCAATGTATGATTATTTTTGAATTATGACGAAGCATCATTGATGAGAATTATGAGTTGAGAAAGATTAATTTTAATTTTGAGTTGAGGATTTTGCTTGAGGACAAGCAAAAGCTTAAGTGTGGGGATATTTGATAAGCCATAAAAGTAACTTGTTTTTAATCTCATTCTTGATGCGTTTTTGGATGATTTATTATGTAAATTAGTGAATTTAAAGCTCCTAATCCTTTAAATTCATGTTTCTATACTTGGGTGAGCATAGGGGAGAGAAAGGAGCGAAAACAAGCCAAAATCGAGCAAAAAGAACTATTTTCAGCATCCATACGGGCTAGCCACACACCCATGTGCCAGCCCATGTCGATTTCGCAACCTGCTTCCTTAACATGCGAAAAAACCCAATTTTTAGGCTTTTTGAGCATTCTAAAGTCTATAAATAACAATTAGAAGAAGACCTAAGAGAGCACGCAGAGAAGATTGAAGAAATTACTCAAAAAACACCATCAGAGCCAACTCAAAAGCGGATCTCCTTCAAGATTGAATATCTCCTTTCAACTTCTTTCGAAGTTTATTTGAATTTCTTTATGTCTTGTAGTTTTTTTGACTTCAGGATGTTTTCTTTTCAGATTATGAATTAAATTCCCTAGATACCTAGGGAAGATGAAACCTATGATGAATCTTATTATTTGATTTCTGAATTACATGATAAATACTAAATTCTTGTTCTCAATTATGTATGCTTATTTCGTGTTTTAATATTTTAGGGATATTAATTCATGTTTAATGTTCTTATTTCAGTGGAGCAAAAGTCCCTGTTTAAGAGTAGATCTAGCATAATTGAGTGGAGTTGCATGCAATCCTAGAAATAGTACGACATAAATCTACCAGATTAGAGTCAAATCTAATAGGGGAATCCATAAATCGAGTTAATGCGACAATAGGGGTTTTAATTAGAAAGAGATTTCAATTAATCAACCTAGAGTTAGTTGTTCTTACTCTCGAAAGAGATATTAACATAATTTAGGGATTTATACGGATCAAGACACAAGTGAATAAATCGTTTAATTTAGATTCAAAAAAATAGGTGAAGCCTAGGTGGATTCTCTCCTGGGTATTGTCTTTCTCATTGGTTGTCTTCAGTTATTTTTTCCCAATTCATTCTTTGTTGCATTCGCAGTTAAATTAGATTAGTTAAATTAGATTAAAAATAATCACTTTAATTTATCGGCTAAATAATAAAAAACGGTAATTACTAGTACTTTTTTAGTCCTCGTGGATACGATATTCCCTACTCACCATAACTATACTATTGTTCGATAGGTGCGTTTGCCTTTATCGTAATTACAGTTAGTTTAGTGATCATCAATTATTAGAATTAGATATCTACTTCTTTTATACTTCTTATGCCTATAAATAAAGACTCTGATGAAGCGTTGTAAATCATCCATTTGATCAATAAAGTACATTCTTTATTGCTTTCATATTTTCTTTGTTCTTTATTCTCTCCGTCTTTCTTTATTTTATAATACGTTATCAGCACGATGATTCCTCTATATTTTTTTCAAAATCTTTCAAAGTCGTCCCACAGATCAAATTCTTTTTCACCTTAAACTTTCACCCTTACAACTTCATCTTTGAGATGTTGAAAGATTCAATCTCACAATAGATTATGGTTTTTATTCCCAATCTTTGATTTATTGTACAAGCATGGGTAAAGTATCGATTTGTACTCGTGATAATAGTCAAGGTGATGACAATGATGTTAAAGTTCTTCAGGTATATTTTACTATGTTTTTTTTATTATATTATGTTTATTATAGTTGGAAAATGATCATGAATAGATCAATTTTGATTTGAAATCTCACGTGCGTTTGCGATGGTGATTATTGATCGCGATGTCAGAGTCTTAAAAATTTATAAAGAGAATGATCGAACCTGGAAACTAACTATGACAATGATTTGAGGCAAATGCACCTATCGAACAGTAGTATAGTTTAGGCAAGACCGGAATGTCGAACCCAAAGGAACTAAAAGTACTAATACTAACTCTCATTTTATTATCTAGCCTAAAAATTAAGGGAATTGTTTATCTAATCTAAAATTAACTAACAACTAAGCTAAAGATGCAAAGACAAAGAAGAACGTAATTTGGAAAATAACTTGAGAGAAAACCAATTGATTAAGACGACACCTAAGGAAGAATCCACCTAGACTTCACTTGTTATCTAACTCTAAACCAAACGATTTATTCATTTGACTTGATCCGTAAGATTCCTTAAGTTATATTAATCCCTCTCTCGAGGTGACTAACGTCTAACCCTAGGTTGATTAATTGAAATCTCTTTCTAATTAAAACCCTTAGAATTGCATTAACTCGATCTATGGACTCCCATATTAGGTTTCACCCTAATCCGGTAAAATCTCGTCACCCTATCTCTAGGCGTGCGATCAACTCCGCTTAATTATGCTAGATCTACTCTTAGGCAGGGACTTTTGCTCCTCCACCTAAGCACATCACACTTGAATCAATATCCCGGAAATATCAACAGAAGAATTAAGAACACATAAGTAAGAACAAGTCAAATATTTATCATATAGTTCAGCAAACGATAACAAGATTCATCTTAGGTTTCATCCCCCTCAGATATCTAAGAGTTTAGTTCATAGTAATAATAAAAGAATACATCTCAAAAGAAAAGATAAAACAAAACATAAGAAATCCCTAAAACCCCCTGAAGGAATTTAAGGAGAGATCCTCCGTCTTGAGTATAATTCCAGCTTCTTGAGATGAATCAACAGGCTATCTTCGAGTAAATCTCCACAAATCTGCGCTCTTTGGCCTAGTTGGATGCCCCCTGATTAAAGCTTTGGGTTCCCCCCTTTTTTAGGTCATACTTAGGGTGTTTATATAGGCTTCTGAATGTGTTTCTTTGCCCCTAAGTATCCTAATTCTAGTGAAACTCTTCTTTCTCACGGCAGGGACATGCCCATGGCACACGCCCGTGTAAGTCATAGCCAGGCCGTGTTCGAAGCTGTTGAATGAGGCAAGGCCGTGAGGTCTTGGGCCCAGGCCGTGTGGATTTCGTGATATGGCCCATTTACTCTGTTTTGGGCCCATTTTCTATTTTTTTTCATCATCCGGTGCTCTCCTGGGTATAAAACATGAAAACAAAGGATTAAGAGCACCAAATTACTTAATTCAAGGCTTAAATCATCCAAAAGCATGCTAAATGTGGGTTTAAAATATGTTTTCAAATACCCCCACACTTAAGCTTTTGCTTGTCCTCAAGCAAAATTCTCAAGTCACAATTAAAACAAACTTCCCCGATTCATAATATTCATCAATAATGTTTCATCGTAATTCAAAGATAATTCGTACATTGATAATTTAAATAGAAGGGTCCTAAAGATTCAAACAATCAAAGTCATACATTTATAGCACGAAAACGTTAGGTGTTTCCCTTTACCTAAATAATTACCTCTGATTCAAAATCGACAAGAGTTGACATCCTCACTAAAGATTCACTCAAACCACTCAAAGTGTTTTAAGGTTCAAAATTAAGCACTCAAAAATCAAACATGAAGAGTTAATCCCATAGGCTTGCATGAAAATCAAATCCCCATCACTATAATATGAGATGATACACAAATCAAAAGGTCTTTAACAGGGTTATAACGGGGCTTGGGTTAAAGGTGTGGATAAAGGCTGAATTAGAGGGTTAGAATCGAGACTGACCTGACAAATTACTAACTAAAAACATGAACTAATAATAAATAATTACATCAAATGAAAATTTCGTAGTACTAATACTAATAACACGAGCTTCTTTTTCAACAATTGGAAATTAAACGTATGAGCTCATTTAACTAATAAACTAATAATGAATATACTTCGTTTTCTTTTAAGAACAAGTCAAATATAAAGGATAGATTGAAATAGATAAAATAGTTAGGCAACTGATCAAATTGAACCTCGACATAAGGGTGGTAAAAAGGAATGGTGATAACAAATACAAAGGGTTTTTCGGGTAGTATTAGTGGGTGAGTCAATAAAAAGGGTTGTTAGGATCAACGGGGTTCACTAGGGGTTAATTATGAAGGTAGGCTTTTAGTGGAGTAAGTGGGTTAAATCCTAAGTGCCTTTATCATCTCTGTATATCACATCAAAGGTGTGGTCTTGACATGTATAATCGAAGCAAGTTCTAGAATAACAGATCAATGTTGACATACTCATAATAAAAAGTGAGCAAGGAAAAGAATATATGCCCTGTAAGGCTCAAAATCTCACAAAAATTATGGGTATTTTGATGTCAACCTCGTAAATTTCAAACTTCAAGATAACATTCAGATTCAGGTAGACAACCTAAAAAAAATTTTAATTCTAAAAAATAGACATATCATGCTTGATTCTCTAGTATCCTTCAGATTTAATCATCAATGCACAATTATCAATGACTTATCAATGCACAATTATTAATGACTTACTCTAAAACATATCAATAAAAATCATAAATCAAAGGAATTTTCATTCTCATCATCAATTGAGAAACTTACTTTAGAACAAGGCATAGTTCAGGGATTTTCAAATAATACTATAGTTAACCCCCCACACTTAAGCTGTACATTGCCCTCAATGTACAAAGATAGATAATTGTAATTTAATAATCAAAAGATAGGGAGTGGTGAAACTTCCTGAATTTGGATGGTTTCCTTGAATTGGGAGTCCCGAGGTGTGGTGGCTGCTACCGAGCTTTGCGCTAGATGAAGAAATTGGGAAGCTCGTAGAGAATTAGCCGGAAAATATTAAGGCACATTTAAAATAAACTAAATATATAATTAAAGACAAGAAAGATAAACAGAAAGAAAATAGAAATGTAAATAAAATTAAAATGAAGGATGAATGGATCGAAGAGTCCTTATTGTTGGATGGTTTGCGAGGTGGGTGTGACTTCTAAGGCTGCGGAGGTGCTGGCGGTGGCTGAAGTGGCGTGATTCCCAAGCAGCCTTTAGAACCTAAAACCAAGAAACTAAAATAAAATAAACTAATTTAAGCATAAGATAATCAAAGAGAAGGAAAATAAAGGAGAAGAGTAAAGAAGAAAAAGAATTAAATAGCCTCAAAGACCCTTGGCTTGTCGAGTGGATGAAGCGGCCAGCATGAACTTATGTGGATTGGTCTCCCTAAACAAGACTGAGCTGGCATTCTTCCGCTTCTTCGACATAAATGTGGTGTAGCTCAATGGTTATGAAAAGATTAGAGAAGAAAAGTTGGGAGAAGTCTGAGGAGAAGAAGTGATAAACCGTAAAAGTAACATATTTTAATCCCACATTTAGCTTACTTTTTGATGATTTATTCCTTGATTTGTATAAAAAGGTGCTTGTAATCCTTGTTTTCATGTCTTAGACCTAGGAAAGCACCTGAGGATGAAAAGAACACAAATTAGGCCTAAAACGGAGTAAATGGGCCTTAGCATGAAATTGACACGGCCTGACCCATAGCCCGCACGGCCGTGCCTCGACGAACACTTAGAGCACGGCCTCAACTCCGCCTCACACGGTCGTGCCTCACTTTAGAAGTCCGAACACGGTCTAGTCTCGATCTACACAGGCGTGTGACATGGCCGTGCCTCTGTCGCTGGAAAGAGCAATTTCAGTCGGAAAAGGATACTTAGGATGAAAGAATCGCTTTCCAAGAGCCTATATATATCCCCCAAGTACCACCTTTGAAAGGGATCGAAAGCTAGGCCAAGGAGCCAAGCCGAGAAGGTCAGAGTTAGGGAATAACACGAGGATAGCCAGTTGATCCATCCCAAGA
Source organism: Gossypium australe (assembly GCA_005393395.2). NCBI lineage: Eukaryota > Viridiplantae > Streptophyta > Magnoliopsida > Malvales > Malvaceae > Gossypium > Gossypium australe. The sequence goes on along the minus strand of CM016626.1, from coordinate 35,241,023 downwards.
AGCCGGAATCATACTCAAGACGGCGAAATTCTCCTTCAATTCCTTCAGGGGGTTTTAGGAATTTCTTATGTTTTGTTTTATCTTTTCTCTTGCGATGTTTTCCTTATTCATTATGAACTAAGCCCCTTAGATACCTGAAGGGGATGAAACTTAGATGAATCTTGTTATTTGATTTTTAAGTTATATGATGAATTACTTAGTTTGTTCTTAATTATGTTGCTTAATCAAAATCTAATGTGCTTAGGTGGAGGAGGAATAGACCCTGCCGAAGAGAAGATCTAACATAATTAAGCGGAGTTGATCGAACGCCTAGAGATAGAGTTACGAGATTTTGCCGGATTAGGGTGAAACCTAATATGGGAGTCCATTGATCGATTTACTGCTATCCTAGGGGGTTATTATAAGTGAATGAGAGTTCCACTAATTAACCTAGGGTTAGACATTATTTGCCTCGAGAGAGGGTTTAATATAGGTTAGGAAGTCTCACGGATCAACCTAAGTAAAGAATTCATATAATTTGGGGTTAGATAATAAGTGAAGTCTAGGTGGATTCTTCCCGAATGTATCATCGCAATCAACTGAGTTTTTCTTCAAAGTTATTTTCCAATTCGTCTTCTTGTGTTTGTGTTCTTAGCTTAAGTTTTTGACAATATAGTTTAAAAGCAACCTTCACTTTAATTTAGGTTAAATAATAAAAAGAAAGTGAGTATTAATACTTTTAGTTCCTTTGGGTTCGATAATCCGGTCTTGCCTAAGCTATACTACTGTTCGATAGGTACACTTGCCTTTAATCGTTGTCAGAGTTAGTCTCCAGGCTCGATCATTCTTTTATAAATTTTTAAAGCTCTGATTGCAGCGATCAAGTTTTTGGCGCCGTTGCCGGGGAACTAAAATATTAAGAAAACTCTATTTTTATTACTTTAGCCCTAATTTTTATTTTTCACAAATTATTTTTGTTTTTATTTTTACTTTTAGGTGAAATTTTCTTTCTTTCTTTTCCCTAGTAGATACCTCTAGTTTATGACTAGAAGGAACCCAAGAGGACCTCTGATATTCGACAGTGAAATCGAAGCTATCGCTCATAGGAATCGTCGGAAAACTAGGCGAGCCCTAGATTACACAGAAAGGGAGGAAGAAGGCAGATCCAATCCTACTGAGGGGATGGACGAAAACAACCCACCACCACGTGATGTGGGAGAAAATAATGCTCCACGCACAATGTTTGATTATGCGAAACCGCATTTAACAGGAGCAGAATCTAGTATTGTTAGGCCCGCTATATCTGCTAACAATTTCGAATTAAAGCCTAACACAATACAAATGATTCAATAGTTTGTTCAATTTGATGGTTTGCAGGACGAAGATCCAAACACGCATATAGCTAACTTTTTAGAGTTCTGTGACACTTTCAAGATAAATGGTGTTTCTGATGATGCTATACGTCTTCGGTTATTTCCTTTTTCATTAAGAAATAAAGCTAAATAGTGGTTAAACTCGTTACAACGAGGGTCAATCAGATGACCAAAAAGTTTTTAATGAAATATTTTCCACCGGCCAAAACAGCCAAATTACGGAATGATATCTCTTCTTTTGTGCAGATGGATTTAGAGACGTTGTACGATGCATGGGAGAGATTTAAGGATCTCTTAAGGAGGTGCCCACACCATGGCCTACCCTTGTGGCTACAAGTCCAAACTTTCTATAACGGTGTAAACCCCTCAATAAGGCAACTGATCGATTCAGCCGGCGGTGGAACCTTGAACAACAAAACTCCAAAAGCAACCTACGAATTCATTGAAAAGATGTCACTAAACAATTATCAATGGAAGGCTTCAAGGACTAAACCGACAAAATCAGCAGGAGTTTTCAACGCCGATGCCATGACCATGTTATCAATGCAGATAGAGATGATGAACAAAAAGCTTGACAGCTTATGTTCTTCACAGGCACATCCAGTCATGCAATGCGACACAGAGGGAAACGTGGCGAATCCTGAGTACCCACCTTACCAACCAGGAGCAGAGGACGAACAGATGAACTATATAGGTAATAATTTCCGATCCAATAATAATTCTTATAGTAACACTTACAATCCAGGTTGGAGGAACCATCCAAATTTTTTGTGGGGAGGCCAAGGCAATCAAGGAAATCAAAGGCAACAACCTCCCCAGAACTTCCAAAACTTGCCCTATCCACAAGAGAAGAAACCAACTCTCGAGGAGATGATGGCAAAATTCTCGGCAGACACAGAGAAATGTATACAAGAAACTGATAGAGCAATTAAAAGCAACGAGATTCGAATCGATGAAATTGCTAAGTCGGTCAAGGAAGTGACTAACGCAGTAGAGCAACTCGCAAAGCTGATGTCAGAACGACCGCAAGGACGTCTACCAAGTAATACCGAGATTAACCTCAAGGAGCAAATTCAAGCTATCACAGCTCAGGATATTAAGGGGTTAGAAGAACCCAATCTAACGCCAGAAAATAAGATAGACAAAGGTAAAGTGGAGGTAACACAGGAAAAGCCAAAACTGATAATTAAAGAGTACCAACCTCGCATACCTTATCCTGAAGCAATAAAAAGAGACGACTCAAAGGAACAGTTCGGTAAGTTTCTTAAACTTCTAAAGAAATTACATATTAACTTACCTCTTCTTGAAGCTCTTTTTCAGATGCTAGACTTGAAGAAATTTTTAAAACAGCTCTTGACCAACAAACGTAAAATAGATGAAGAGCGCCACGTGGAACTAAATGCAACATGTTCGGCAATGCTACAGAATAGACTACCTCAGAAACTAAAAGATCCAGGGAGTTTTACAATTCCATGTTTAATTGGTAGTCTAAATATTGATAATGCATTAGCTGATCTAGGGGCAAGCATAAATGCCATGCCTTATTCACTGTTTAAATGACTAGGTCTAGGGAAACCCAAACAAACTAGGATGAGTATTCAATTACCTGATAAAATTGTTAGAATTCCTAGGGGCATTACCGAAGATGTTCTTGTAAAAATTGATAAATTTGTTTTCCCAGTAGACTTTGTTGTCTTAGACATGGATGAGGATAATTCAATTCCCTTAATTTTAGGAAGGGCCTTTCTAGCAACTGCCAAGACAAAAATTGATGTTGCCACAGGCGAACTCATACTTCGTGTAGGAGATGAATCGATCAATCTTCAAGCTCTCGACTCGGCCAGGACAACAGTTGATGAAGGTAAGGAAGTCACTTCAATTGATAATCAAATTGTTCAATATTCATCGCAGGAAACACCACAAGACCTAAAGCCTGAGCCCCAAGTTGAAAAAGAACAGTCACACAAGGAACAAAGCCTTAGGGTCAACAATTTAGAAGAGAAGAAGACACAGGTCAAAGAAAAGACGGAACCACACGAAGTAAAACCCGAGGAACCACTAGAAGAGCTCGTGGGGATATCAAATCACTTCAAAATAGGAGATCAGGTACTGTTAGACATAGCTGATCAGCACAACGCTTCAACAAAACCGAGGGCAAAGGGAGAAATAATTCTCAAGGTACACGATATCTTTCCACACGGAATAGTCAAGGTAAGCAATCCAATATGCGGCAATTTCAAGGTAAACGCTTCTCGACTTCAACTTTCTCATGAAAATAAGACTGTAGGCATGAGGGAAGATATTCGAACCTTTAAACCTCCCTAAAATTTTCAAATACAAGGAAAGTCTAGCTTACGACTATAAACGAGCGCTTCTCGGGAGGCAACCCGAGCACTAACCTCATTCTTTTTCGCAATATTTATTTTCCTTTTCTTTTCCTTTTTCTTTTCTTTTTCCTTTTCTCTTAAAACTAACCAAGAGTGCAGAATTCCAGGCCACACGGCCTTACGCATGTCCGTATCCATGGCCGTATGGACCATCTGAACCGCCACACTGATAGGGCAGAGGCCGTGCAATTCAGTCCAACCACCCCCCAATGTCACGGATCCAACCACCCCCTCCACGGGCACCGACAGATAGGGCACGACCGTGCCCTCAACCGTGTGAAGCTGCTGACTTCCTCACCACGGACAGAACACGCCTGTGCCTACAAACCGTGTGAAGCTACGGACTTGACAAACACGAGCGTGCAGATCCGAAGCACGGGCATGGGACACCACAACACGGCCGTGCGAGGTGGCCGTTAAATCGACACACCCTGGGACCACGGCCGTGGAGGAGCACCAAATTTGAACATCTATTTAAACCCCTCACCTTTTCCCCTTCCCTCCATCTGATTTCTTCTTTATTTTCTTTCCTTTTCACTCTTCTCTATCTCAGACTCTCCAAGACTCTAGATCCTTGAGCAAATCAACACCATGTCGAAGAAGCGAAAGAAGCTAAGCATAAACTCCTTAACAAAGAACGATCAACATGAGTTCATGCCGGCAACTTTATCCCAACACCAAGCCAAGGGTCTTTGAGACCAATCTATTTTTCCTTTTTGTTTCTCTTCTTCTTTATTTTCCTTATCTAAGCTTCTCAATTGCTCTTTTCATTTACTCTTCTTTTAGTTTCTTAGTGTCAGGTTCGCCAGGCTGCTTGGGAATCACGCCGACCACCACGAGAACCCCTTCACTTCTGCCACCGCATCACATCCCCAACCTTAGCATTAATTCCCACCTTGCAAACCATCCTTCAATAAGGACTCCATAGTCCATTAGTATTTTCTTTTCATTTCAGTTTTCTTCTTAGTCTCCTTCACTTTAGCTTGCTTTTCTTTAATTTTATATTTAGTTTATTTATATTATGTTTCAATAACCCCTGGCTAATCCTTCATGAGTTCCCCAATTTCTTCATCTAGCGCAGAGCTCGGGAACCAACACCACCACCATACCGACGCCTTCGCCGTAGGTACAACATCCTCCACCAAACCCGCCCAAGAATACAGGGAGTACCTCTCACCCTCACTTTTGATTTCTATAAAAATATCTATCTTTGTACATTGGGGGCAATGTACATCTTAAGTGTGGGGGGTAAAATATACCTAACTTTTTGCATTATTCTCAAATCCCTGATGGTAAAAGTGGAATAAAAATGCCAAACTTTTTTCATTATTCTCAAATCCCTGATTTAGTCTTGTTTTTATGCAAAGTTTTCATATTACTAATTAGGATGAAAATTCTGATGATTTGTGATGATTACTAACATGTTTTAGAATAAGTCATAGTTAATTATACATTGATATTTAATTTGAGGAATACTAGAGAATTGAGCATGATAAGTCTGTTTTTTAGAAATAAACATTTTGATAGGTTGTTGACCTAAATTTGAATACTACCTTGAAATTTAAAATTCATAAGGATGATGTCAAAACACCCATAATTTTTGAGAGTATTTGAACCTTTTAGAGCATACATTCTTTTTCGTGCTCATTTTTTGATTATGAGTGTGTCAACTATGAACTGTTATTCTAGAACTTGCCTCGTTTATACATGTCGAGACTGCAGTTATGATTTAATATACAGATATGATAAAGGCACCTAGGTTTTAACCCACTAACTCCACTAAATAGCCTACCTTCACAATTAACCCCTAGAGAACCCCGTTGATCCTAATAAACCCTTTTTATTGACTCACCCACTAATATTAACCCAAACCCTTTGTCATTGTTATCACCCTTTCTTTTGGCTACCCCTTAATCGAGATTAGATTTGATCAAATTACCGAAGTTTATTATTCTGATAGTTAAATTTATCATGTATTAAAAATCCAAGTTATTCAATATTAAGAGAGCTTACACAATCAAAGACTGTTTTCAAAAGAAAAGCTCGTATTAATAGGATTATTTCTTTTCAATGAATGAAATTTCGAAAAAGTTTTAGGTAGGTACTTGTCAATTCAATCTCGATTCTAACCCTCTAATTTCAGCCTATAACCACACCTTTTACCCTAGCCCCATTACAACCCTACAAAGACCTTTTGATCTGTTTATCATCTCATATTACAATGGTGGAGATTTGATTTTCAAGCAAGCCTATGGGATTAACTTTTCAGATTCGACTTATGAGCAATTTTTTCCTGAACCTTAAACACTTTAGAGTTATTTCAGTGAAGCCTTAGTGAGGACATCAATCCTTGTCGGTCTTGAATTGAAAAGGTAGTCATTTAAATAAAGGGAGACACCTATGTTTTCAAGGTACAAAACCATGGCTTATCTCGTTTAAATCTTTAAGACTCTTTGAATTGAATTATCCATGTATGAATTATCTATGAATTATGATATAGCATTGTCGATAAGAATTGCAGATCATGGAAAGTTCGTTTTAATTGTAAGTTGAGAATTTTGCTTGAGGACAAGCAAAAGCTTAAATGTGGGGGTATTTGATAAACCGGAAAAGCAACATATTTTAATCCTACATTTAGCTTAATTTTTGATGATTTATTCCTTGATTTGTATAAAAAGGTGCTTGTAATCCTTCTTTTCGTGTCTTAGACATAGGGAAGCACCCGAGGATGAAAAGAACACAAATTGGGCCTAAAACGGAGTAAATGGGCCTTAGCATGAAATTGACACAGCCTGGCCCATAGCCCGCACAGCCGTGCCTCGATGAACACTTAGAGCACAGCCTCAACTCTGCCTCACACGGCCATGCCTCACTTTAGAAGTCTGAACACGGTCTGGTCTCGATCCACAAGGGCGTGTGACATGGCTGTGCCTCTGTCGCTGGAAAGAGCAATTTCAGTCGGAAAAGGATACTTAGGGAGAAAGAATCGCATTCCAAAGAGCCTATATATATCCCTCAAGTACCACCTTTGAAAGGGATCGAAAGCTAGGCCAATGAGCCAAGCTAAGAAGGTCAGAGTTAGGGACTAACACGAGGATAGCCAGTTGATCCATCCCAAGAAGCCGGAATCATACTCAAGACGACGAAATTCTCCTTCAATTTCTTCAAGGGGTTTTAGGAATTTCTTATGTTTTGTTTTATCTTTTCTCTTGCGATGTTTTCCTTATTCATTATGAACTAAGCCCCTTAGATACCTGAAGGGGATGAAACTTAGATGAATATTGTTATTTGATTTTTAAGTTATATGATGAATTACTTAGTTTGTTCTTAATTATGTTGCTTAATCCAAATCTAATGTGCTTAGGTGGAGGAGGAATAGACCCTGCCTAAGAGAAGATCTAACATAATTAAGCGGAGTTCATCGAACGCCTAGAGACAGGGTTACGAGATTTTGCCGGATTAGGGTGAAACCTAATATTGGAGTCCATTGATCGATTTACTGCTATCCTGGGGGGTTATTATAAGTGAACGAGAGTTCCACTAATTAACCTAGGGTTAGACGTTATTCGCCTCGAGACAGGGTTTAATATAGGTTAGGGAGTCTCACGGATCAAGCTAAGTAAAGAATTCATATAATTTGGGGTTAGATAATAAGTGAAGTCTAGATGGATTCTTCCCGAAGGTATTGTCGCAATCAATTGAGTTTTTCTTCAAAGTTAGTTTCCAATTCGTTCTTCTTGTCTTTGTGTTCTTAGCTTAAGTTTTTGACAATATATTTTAAAAGCAACCTTCACTTTAATTTAGGTTAAATAATAAGAAGAAAGTGATATTAATACTTTTAGTTCCTTTGGGTTTGATAATCCGGTCTTACCTAAGCTATACTACTATTCGATAGGTACACTTGCCTTTAATCATTGTCAGAGTTAGTCTCCAAGTTCGATCATTCTTTTATAAATTTTTAACGCTCTGATTGCAGCGATCAAAAAGGAATGAAAAGGGGTGTGGGAGGGGGGATGTGGGTGGTTTAAATAGAAAATTGGGGTTTGGTGTGTCTCCACGCCCGTGTACCATGGGCGTGTGAATTCACACAGCTGTGTTGTGCTTTATTCGTTTCTCCCACGCCCATGTTTCGGTCTCCACGCCCCTGTATGATTTAACAGTGTCGGCCACGGCCGCATCACACGGCCGTGGCATGGTGGTTGGAGTTCATGACTTGAAGAACTGATTCATTCAGACTCGTAGCATCTCCGCCATGTCAGTACGGAGATTCAGGGTATCCACACGGCCACGGCCATGTGCAAGGCCGTGTGGCTGAGGAATCTGCACTTGGTTTGTTTTACAGTTAGGTGCTTGAAAGGAAAGAATAAAATAATATAAATAAAAATTGTAGAAGTTAATGAGGTTAGTACTCGGGATGCCTCCTGAGAAGCACTCGTTTATAGTCTTAAGCTAGACTCTCCTCTCATCTGCATATTCAAGGAGGTTTGAGGAGTTGAAAATCCTTCCTCGTGCTTGCAGTTCCATTATCATGATAAAGTTTAAGACGAGTAGCATTTATTTTCAAAGTGCCAAACATAGGATTACTCACCTCGACTGTTCCGTATGGGAAAACATTGATTACCTTAAAAGGGATTTCCTTCCTTGTTTTAGGATCAGGTGGAGATATTCGTGGGTCTGCTTTGTCTAACAATACCTGTTCTCCAATTTTGAAATTGTCTGTCTCGTGGGGTGGTTTTGGCTCTGCTTCGTGTATCCTTAGTTTTTTCTTAAGATGCGTCTTTCCCTCTGCTAGTTCATCAGTCCAAATCCCTTGTTCCTCGTGAGTTATTTCCTTGTTGGTACAGGGTTTAGGATCGGATTCAGTTGTGTCCTTTTCTGGTGCTTCCTGAAAAGAAGGGTTAACCGAATGGTTATTAATAGAATTGATGTTCTCACCTTGATTATTCGATATCCTAGCTGAGTCGAGAGCTTGAAGCGTGATGTCTCGTCACCTACACAGAGTATGAGTTCACTTGCGTCGACATCAATTTTAGTCCTGACAGTTGCTAAAAATGGTCTTCCTAAAATTAAGGGGATTGTGTTGTCCTCATCCATATCTAACACGACAAAGTCTACTGGGAATACGAATTTATCAATCTTTACAAGTACATCTTTGATTATACCCCTAGGAATTCTAACAGTTTTATTAGCTAATTGAATGCTTATCCTAGTTTGTTTGGGCTTCCCTAGACCTAGTTGTTTAAACATTTTATAAGGCATGACATTTATGCTTGCCCCTAAATCAGCTAATGCATTATCAATAGACAAACTACCAATTAAGCATGGAATTGTAAAACTCCCTGGATCTTTTAATTTTCGTGGTAGTTTATTTTGCAACATTGCTGAGCACACTGCATTAAGCTCCACATGTGATTCCTCGTCTATCTTCCCCTTATTTGTCAATAGCTTCTTTAAGAATTTCCTGGAATCGGGCATTTGTGAAAGAGCTTCAAGAAACGATAAGTTAATATGTAATTTCTTTAAAAGTTTAAAAACTTACCGAACTGTTCCTCTGTGTCGTCTTTCGTTATTGCTTCGGGATATGGTATGTGAGGTTTGTATTCTTTGATTACCGGTTTTGGTTTTACCTCAGCCTTACCTTCTTCTACCATATTCTTTTACCCTTGGTTGGGCTCGTCTAACCCTTCACTATCTTGAGCTATTATGGCTTGAATTCGCTCTTTTGGGTTAGTCTTGGTGTTGCTCGGTAGTCTTCCCTGTGGTCTCTCAGAGATCTGCTTAGCAAGTTGCCCGATTGATGTTTAAGCTCCTGTAACGTCATAAAATTTGGAATTTTATGTGTTGCATTATTTTTGGTGCTAAGCTGGTTAACTTATTAATTTTGTATGTCTAAGGGAGGTCCTGAGAAGGCTAGGGGTCTTTTTGGACTTAGTAAAAATTTTGGCATTTAGCACTTTAAGGAGATAGAGTAAGTGACCTTAAAGCTTATGGGAAATAAATGAGTAAATGGTTAGCATAAGTGAGCAATTAGTAAAGAGGTTATGGCGCCATATGAAGTACCTTGAGGGAAGAGGTTCGAATCCCATTGTGTGTAATTTTTTACTTTTATTTTTGCATTCTTTCCTTAAGTGTCGGCCAAGCATGTAAATAAGGTAAGGTAGACTTTTTATTTTTGGCAAGATGGCTAAGGAGAATAGGAAAGAATGAAGTTGAGGAAAGAAATCAAGAGAAAGGGGAAAGTAAGGGGAACAAGTGGCCTTTTTCAAGGGAAATGTTATGGAAAGGGTGGTTGGCAAATTTTTGACTATTAGGGGCATGTATGTGGACGATTTTGGGGCTAAAGGGAGGTAGCCAAATTTTTACTTTGGTGTTATTTTTCTTTTCTCTCCAAATTTCCTTCTCCCCCTTGCCGAATCTACAACTTTGAGGGTGCATATTCTCTTCCTTTCTTTCTTCTTGCCGAATGTACACAAACATTGAGACCAAAAATTTGTTCACTCATTTTCTTGAAAACTGAAGCTAGTCGAACATACTTCTTTCTTCTTCTTTCTTTTCTTTTTTTCACAAAATCTTTCAAGCATCTCTTCTTTTCTAATCCTTTTCACCGTAGCCGAATATTTTGCCCATTATTCCTCCATAGTCGAAACCTTTCATCTCTTCATTAGTCTTTCTTTCATTCGAGTTGTCACTCACCCCTTGATCAATTGGTAAGTGTTCTTTTCAAATTTTTATTTTCTTTCTCTTATGGCCGAATCTATGTTTTGGTTTGGGATGGTCATTTTGACCGAGATCAACACCTTATTTTCTCTCAAACAAGATTTTTTTCTTCTCCGTAGTGATATAGTGGAAGGCCGACACCTTGATTCTTCCGAAGCCATCGTATAATCGCTAGAAATCGGTCCTAAAATCTTTAAGGTAAGAGTTATTCAAGGATTCCATAATCGTTATTTATTCGTTAAGATGTTATTGGAATGGTGATGATTAACCGATATTAATTATAGGGATTAAATCGCTCGACCTACCCAATCGTTGATCACTCGGAAATTAGTGGTAAGTCGATCTTTACCCTTTTGATAATCCATATTTTATCATAATATCGATCTATATAAGATCTAACCGAATGGAGGCTTGTGGTACCGATTCGAATGGAAAGTCGAGTGGAGATCTCAAAAGGAGCGGATTAGCGATCCCTACTCCTAAATTCAAGCGAAGGGCAGTATCAGCGATTCGAGACTTTCCACCGGGTTGTGGACCCTCATCCGATGAGAGTCAACTATTCGAGGTCATTCACAATTTTGAGGCATTAGCGATTCGGGATTTACCACCGAGTTGTGGACCGTCAACCGGGGAAAACTGATAAATTGTAGTCGTTCACGATCCCGGGGGTAAAATTTTAGATTGTTTGTTTTAAAGTAGATTTATTAAATCGCATACGTTGACTAATCGAGCGTTATAATATTTTAGGTGTCGACAATCAAGAAAGCTTAGTGCTTACCGTAATCAGGTGTGTAATCTCACACCGTTTTCCGTGGGTTAAAGATTATTATCATATGGGTAGTAAATCGCTTGACTAAAATCATATTATGGTGAAACCGGGAAAATTTGCTTAGATCTCACTATTTTGATAAAAATGACAAAATCGGTATTAACACCGTGAAAGATTACGAAAATGCCCCTAATGGGCCGATCTGTTAATTTGCTAATAGGTCGATCTGTTAATTTGATATATGGGCCGATCTGTTAATTTGCTATATGGGCCAATTTGTTAATTTGCTATATGGGTCAATCTGATAATTTGCTACATGGGCCAATCTGATATTTTGTTATATGGGACAATCTGATATTTTGCTAAATGGGCCTATTTGATAAATTGTTATAAGGGGCTATAATTTGTAATAAATATCCGAATAAATTATTGTTGTTATATTATGATTTGTTATGCATTATATACATGATTTGCATAGGATGGGATAATGTTGAAGAGAAGTTCTGGTGGCTCTGCCACATAATTTTGGTGGCTCTGCCACAAATCTGTAAAGTGGAAATGCCACGTAAATTCTGTTATTATGGTGGCTCGTCCACAATTAAATTTGTTATAAATGGCTTAATGCCTGCGATTGGTGTGTTGGCGGGGTGGGTTGACTTGATCCCCACAGGTGTGTTGGTTGGTACGGGTGGTGTGTAGCGGATGGAATACTAGGTTTGGTTTGGGAATTACATTTCATACACATGTTATATTTAATACATTATTATTTTTGTAAATGGGCTTAGGCCCAAAAGATTGCTTAATGGGATTAAGGCCCAATGGACAACGGTAAGGGGGTTATACACTGAGTTCTAGTAACTCACCCCGTTTTCCTTACCCCTTTCAGGTAATGATCAGTGATGGAGACTTGGGCCATGGATGACTCGGTGGAGGCCATACTACAAAAACGGTTTAAATTGGAATTTGGATTTCTTTTTAGTACTTTTAATTACTTTGCTATTTTGAGTTAATGTTGTAATAAGGCCTCTGGATTAATTTTTGTTTTGATTTATGTTTGACAAATTTATAAATTGCTCTAAGTATTTTTAATTGAGATTTTTTTCTAAAAACTAAAATAATCGTTTTCTTAAAATGGATAAACAAAAAGGGTTTCATAAAAAACTTTTATAAATATATTTTTAACTCGGAAATTTTCTCTTAAAATTTTTCATCAACATTTTTCGAAAATTATTTTCAAATTCTTTTAAATCTTCTCAAACTATTGACGATATTTTCAAGGTTACGGTTTTGTAAGATTTTTATATCTCAAATTTATCGATTCATCAATCAAACTTTTATTTAATAATACTTTATCAAAAATGTTTAAAATGGGAGTTTCTTTTAATTGATCTATTTATTAAAAAGGACTTAATAGTATTTTTCTCATGTGACATGTCAGATCTGGCCTTAACGCATGGGCCGGGTTTGGAGTGTTACAGCTCCTGTGTTGATGCTTGCTGATTTTCAAGTTTTGTTTCTATAATCTGGAGACGTGTTTCTGAGATTGCTATGAATTTTGTCAGCATCTCCTTAAGGTTCGGCTTCTTTTCCTGTGAGTAGGGCTGTTGTTGGAACTTTTGAGATGGTTGTTGTCTTTGATTTCCTTGACCACCCCATGAGAAATTGGGGTGGTTTTTCCAACCTGGATTATAAGTATTACTATAAGGGTTATTATTAGATCGGAAATTGTTACCCATATAGTTCATTTGTTCGCTCTCCATGCCCTGCCCGTAGGGTGGGTACTCAGGATTCACCACTCCTTCACTTGCGTCGCACTGCATAACTTGATGTGCCTGCAAAGAACCATATAAACCATCAAATTTTTTATGTAGCAACTCTACCTGATTTGATAGCACGGTTACTGCGTCGAAGTTGAAAACTCTGGCTGTTTTGGCTAGCCTTGTCCTTGTAACTTGCCACTGATAGTTATTCAATGACATCTCTTCTATAAACTCGTAGGCCACTTCAGAAGTTTTGTTATTCAGAGTTCCGCCGGCGGCTGAATCGATTAATTGCCTTGTTGAGGGGTTCACACCGTTGTAAAAAGTTTGCACCTGTAGACACAGAGGTAATCCGTAGTGTGGACACCTTCTCAACAAATCCTTGTATCTCTCCCATGCGTCGTAAAGTGTCTCTAAATCCATCTACACAAAAGAAGAGATATCATTTCTTAACTTGGCCGTTTTGGCCGACGGAAAATATTTTAATAAAAATTTTTCCGTCATTTGATCCAATGTAGTGATTGATCCTCGTGGAAGAGAATGTAACCACTGTTTGGCTTTATTCCTCAAAGAACAGGGAAATAACCGAAGACAGATGGCATCATCAGAAACACCATTTATCTTGAAGGTATCACAGAATTCTAGAAAATTTGCTAAGTGTGTGTTAGGATCCTCATCCTGCAAACCATCAAACTGAACAAACTGTTGTATCATCTGTATAGTGTTAGGTTTCAGTTCAAAATTATTTGCAGCAATAGTAGGCCTAACAATACTTGACTCAGTTCCTGTTAAACTAGGTTTAGCATAATCATACATAGTACGTGGAGCATGATGTTCGGCCGCCTCTGGAGGTAGCGGATTGTTCTCAGCCATCTCTTCGTTGGTATTAATTTTGGCTTCTTGCTCTTCTTCTATGTAGTTTAAGCTTCTCCTTATCTCTCTACGATTTCTGCGAACTGTACCTTCAATATCATTGTCGTAAAGTAAGGGTCCTGTCGGGTTCCTTCTAGCCATAAACTAGAGGTATCTGAAAGGAGCAAAGAAGAAAATTTAGAAAAATAAAAAAATAAAATTTAATTGTAAAAATAAAATAAATATGGCTAAAGTAATAAAAATTAAGTGTTCTTAATATTTCAGTTCCCCGGCAACGGCGCCAAAAACTTGATCGCGATGTCAGAGTCTTAAAAATTTATAAAGAGAATGATCAAACCTGGAAACTAACTATGACAACGATTTGAGGCAAGCACACCTATCGAACAGTAGTATAGTTTAGGCAAGACTGGAATGTCAAACCCAAAGCAACTAAAAGTACTAATATGAACTCTCTTTTTATTATCTAGCCTAAGAATTAAAGGAATTGTTTATCTAATCTAAAATTAACTAACTACTAAGATAAAGATGCAAAGACAAAGAAGAATGCAATTTGGAAAATAACTTGAGAGAAAACCAACTGATTAAGACGACACCCAAAGAAGAATCCACCTAGACTTCACTTGTTATCTAACTCTGAACCAGACGATTTATTCATTTGACTTGATCCGTAAGATTCCCTAAGTTATATTAATCCCTCTCTCGAGGCGACTAACGTCTAACCCTAGGTTGATTAATTGAAATCTCTTTCTAATTAAAACCCCTAGAATTGCATTAATTCGATCTATAGACTCCCATATTAGGTTTCACCCTAATCTGGCAAAATCTCGTCACCCTATCTCTAGGCGTGCGATCAACTCCGCTTAATTATGCTAGATCTACTCTTAGGCAGGGACTTTTGCTCCTCCACCTAAGCACATCACACGTGAATCAATATCCCGGAAATATCAACACAAGAATTAAGAACACATAATTAAGAACAAGTCAAATATTTATCATATAGTTCAGCAAACGATAACAAGATTCATCTTAGGTTTCATCCCCCTCAGGTATCTAAGGGTTTAGTTCATAGTAATAATAAAAGAATACATCTCAAAAGAAAAGATAAAACAAAACATAAGAAATCCCTAAAACCCTCTGAAGGAATTTAAGGAGAGATCTTCCGTATTGAGTATAATTCTGGCTTCTTGAGATGAATCAACTGGCTATCTTCGAGTAAATCTCCACAAATCTGCCCTCTTTGGCCTAGTTGGACGCCCCCTGACTAAAGCCCTGGGTTCCCCCCTTTTTAGGTCATACTTAGGGTGTTTATATAGGCTTCTGAATGTGTTTCTTTGCCCCTAAGTATCCTAATCCGAGTGAAATTCTTCTTTCTCACTACAGGGACATGCCCATGGAACACTCCCGTGTAAGTCGTGGCCAGGCCGTGTTCAAAGATGTTGAATGAGGCACGGCCGTGTGGTCTTGGGCCCAGACCGTGTGGATTTCGTGATATGGCCCATTTACTCCGTTTTGGGCCCGTTTTCTATTCTTTTCATCATCCGGTGCTCTCCTGGGTATAAAGCATGAAAACAAAGGATTAAGAGTACCAAATTACTTAATTCAAGGCTTAAATCATCCAAAAACATGCTAAATGTGGGTTTAAAATATGTTACTTTTACGGTTTATCAATTATGAAATAAAGAATCTATTGGAATATTTATAAGTTCGTCCTACTAGATTTGTTGCATTCCCTGAAGTTAATGTAAATATAAAAAAATAAAATATATAATTACTGACCACTAAAAGTGGGAACATAGTAATAAATAAGAGAACAATGAGAGTTCTCAAGATAACTCTTCAAAGGGTAAAGATAACTTATGTTATCAATGTGATATGAAATATTATTGGCCACATATGTGGCGTATACCCAAATATTTTATTTTTATTAATATTCTTTTAGGAAGAATAAGAAAATATAGTAATGAATTTTATCATTACAGATAGAAAATATTTATCTTATTTGGTACTGAAACAAACAAATATTATTCCAATATTTGATAGTACAAAATTGTTGAAAGCTTTAGAAGAGCTAATATATCAATATCTAAAAAGGACAAAATTAGTTATTTAATGCATTACTTTTAAAAAAGATATTTGTAATGGATCTCATATTGAGATTGCGAATGAGGAAAATATTATATTTATATTTATTGTGATATTCTTTTGTCATCATCCCTATTAAAGGGTTGAAAGCAAAATATTTAACTGTGTAATATCTACTTATGAGCGATAGAATATAATAATTTTATCTAAAGTTTATTATGGTTGGATGCACTTAAAGTTGCAAGTTTTTTTAAAAATTGTGAGTACAACTCTATAGTATTCAGAATAAGTTCTCAATTAAAATTATGTGGTAAAATATTACTGATAAGAACTTGCAAGAGAGAAAACTTATGTATGAAAAGTCATTGGTTATGTACCTGTTGTACACCTAGAAAATAAGATGCACTCTCAAAGTTTGCTATTAATAGATTTTTGGGCATTTGAAGATTTTGGCATATTCCTTGAAGCGAATATTGCATATAATTATTTGAAAATTATATTTATTGACTTGGTGACATTATAGACTTCACATTGATTTAGACATTTCCAATAGTAAATGTCACAATAGTACTTATATGTGGATACAAATTAAAAGGAATGATAATAAAATTATCAATTTGTTACAATTTACAATTTAGTACAATTGAAACACATGTTAAAGTAAACCAGAAGCTTACTAATATAATTGAGATTTCATATAGACATCCATTAAAGAATCAGAAGATTCTTTAATTTAAAGAATTCTCATTTGTTGCTTGTTCTCAATAAAAAAAAATTGGTTCTTAGAAACTCACTAGCTAAAGTTGAGATTTAATGTCTTGTATTTCTAAAATGATGTAACGCCCCAAAATTTCTAATTTCCTTATTGTGAAAATATGACACAAATATCTGTCAGCTTTAGTGGTTATGTGTTCTGGGAGTGTTTGTGAGGTCCCAAGTTCAAGCCTTCACTTGGGCAAATTTTGGTATTTTGAATGAATTAGGCCTTACTCTTGTTCAGTAGGCTTTTATTTGATTGTTGGTAAAAATATATCAAAATATGTCTGCTGGTCTGGTGGTTAAGCAGAGTGTTAATGTGTAGGAGGTCCTGTGTTCGAGTCCCTACGCAAGCAGGGGAACTAATTTTTGTTTGAGGCGTGTGGCGTGGTGGAGTTCAAATTAAACTGGACTGCTGAGTAGTTGTGTTGTAGTGGGTTAATAGGGAGTGTTTTTAGGAGATAATTGGGGAGAAGTTATCAAAATAAAATTTTCTTCTTCTCAATTTTCTATTTTCTTTTTTCCCAACAAATTTTTTGCCGTTAGACTTTTGTTTCTCTGTCGTTTCTTCTCCCTTCTTGTTCACTTTTGGTTTTTGTTCCCCTTCGGCCGAATCTTGTTTCTTCTATTTCCCCTCTCTTTTCGTTTCTGTATTTTTTGCGAGTCATCTCTTTGGGTGCAACTTTTGACTTCACTTGTTTCAGTAAGTGGAATTTTTTCCCCTTAGTTATTGTATTTCTGAGTAGGCAATGAACAAAGGGTTCGTTTTACTCTCGTTTAGGTGTTGTTCAAAGGTTTTAAGCGAATATTCTAGTGTGTAGAGATGACTGGTTATCGGATTCGTCACGATAAGTTTTTGAATCGTCGTTGGTTTAGTTTCTCGAGTGTACTGAAAGGCTTTAAGCCTAATTTATTGGCAGCTCAGCTGCAAACTATTGTTTTGTGCCGCATTCGGTACTACTTGGAGTGTAGGGATGGTGGGTTGATTATATCCCCACATAGAGTGTAGGGTTGGACGGAGATGGTGTGTAGAGGCTGGTTGGATAAGATTTTGCTACTATATAAATGTTACTGCTACTGATACTGTGATGGGCTAAGGCCCTACTGCATTTTTGACACTGTACTGAGATGGGCTAAGGCCCAAACTGTCACTGATACTAAAAAGGGCTTAGGCCTAACACTGTTCAACTATGCACTGTGTGTAACACCCCTTACCCCTATCCGTCGCTGGATCAGGGTACGAGGCATTACAACAATTCTATACACTTCTCTGATACATACATTTCAATTATACATTAAAACCATTCATAGTCACACTCTATGTCCCTATTATGGGCTTACGAGGCCCAAAATAACATTAAAGTTGGTTCGGAACCAAACCAGAACTTTTCAACATTTAGAAAATTTTTATCAAAACAGGGTCACACGCCCGTGTGACATATGACACGGCCCTGTAAGTAGACCGTGAGGTTCTCACACGCCCATGTCTGGATCCCATGTATAATTCATAATAATACGTACAACCAATAACTAAATCTCTATACATGTCATTCACTTGAAAATAATTAGGAACTTGAAAAATTGATAGTGTGATGATACCTCCAATGATCTCCAACCCGAGCCAACCTGACAACACTAAGAGAAATGGGAAAATGGTGTAAGTTTTATAGCTTAGTAAGTTGGCATATTAATAAAAATAAGCAATTTAATTAACAATATTAACCCATTTCTCAATAAATATACTCAAGGGAATAGAATCGATATTCACATAGTTTTACCCTTTTTCTTAAGTTCAGCTTAGGCTGTTTTTCTGAGTCACGGTCACTAATTTAATTATTTCATAAGATACAAAACTCAAAATTAATATCTATAAATTTTCCATGAAACTAGACTCACATATCTTCATACCATAAAATTTCTAGAATTTTTGGTTAGCCAATCAATACAGTTTATTCATTAAAGACTCCCATGTTTCGCTGTTTGACAGCTCTAACACCTCTTCACTAAAATTAAAATTCCTCATTATATAGAGTTTGGATAACCTTCCCATTTGTCTCTCTCGAAAGTATACTCACCAAGGATTCTGAAAATATAAATTACACACCATAACCATTTTTATACAATTTTTAATGATTTTTCCAAGGAAAAACATGGGATCACGTAATCATTCTGGACCAGTCTTACAAATATTTAAATATCTCAAAATATAAAAATTCTTTGCTTTCTTTTATATGAAAATAGACTCAATAAGATTTAAATCAATATCTCATCCAACATATAATTCAATTTCTACAATTTATGGTGATTTTTCAAAGTCACGTAACTGTTGCTGTTTCAATCTATTTTACTGGAAATTTTACTTTCCCATGTTTTCTTTATATTACTTCCATATATGCACACATAACACCAAACATATTCAAAACTAGCCATACAAATGAATAATCATCACCAATATTTACGAGTACTCATAATGGTGTTTACACCATATCAGCCTTACCTCAATTTCAATCACGTATCACTTATCAAACACATTATGCACATACACAGATAGTCACATGCTCCCTTGCTCACACGTACATTTGCCACATTTCTCAATTGGTCACATTCACTCTTGCACTTATTCATAACATGATCGCACCAATCACCAGTAGTAAGTTATCTCGTTGATCCCCTTCGGAAAATGCCCGATACTCGGTGATCTCAGTACATAGCTCCACCTACACATAATTCGGCTTTCTTGTACACATGGTGAAGGTCCCTTATCACCCATGTGACCTAGCCATTCCATCTCGTAGCTTTCTTGTCTACATGGCGTCCAACACTAGGAACCGCTCATGCGACCTAGCTACTCATAACCTGTAACTTTCTTGTACACATGGTATACACACAGTATTACACATGTGACCTAGTTACATATGAAATTATTATCCTGTAGCTTTCTTGCACACATGGTGAAAGTCCCTTATCATCCATGTGGCCTAGCTATATATCAAAATTTGCCATCTTGTAGCTTTCTTGTGCACACGGTGAAGTTCCCTTATCACTCGTGTGACCTAGCTACATATTGTCTGTATCTCTCGGTTTTTCGAAGGTTCAATCGAGAATTTCCCATTCTATACATTTTCATATTGTAGTTATCACCCAATGATTTCCATAATATCTAGCAAAATAATTATTGAACAAGTAAAATAAATGCATTATTTACATATCAACTTTCCATTTCACATAATAACCATAGTCATAGAAAACACCTTTTATCATAAACATATTATTAAATCAATTCACCAACTTGCCTCGGATCCAGAAACGGCAATTTACCAACTTTCTCGATTTTCGATTTTCCTCCCGTTCTAGGATCAAATCTCATTTTTCGGGGTCTAAAACATCACATTTCACTTATTTAATTAATGTATTACTCAAAACAGTCCCTAACTCAAACTTTGGCAAAATTAAAATTTTGCCCCTAAACTTTTTAAAAATTACACTTTTACCCCTAGGCTCGTAAATTAAAATTTATTCCTTTTTCTTATGTTTTATGACCTGGTGAACATTTTTCCCTTCTATGGCAACATCAAATTGTCACTCTAACATGTACTTATGAACATTAGGTGTTTTTACCGATTACGTCGTTTTACTCGTTTTCACATAAAATCGCTTAGTAAAAGTTGTTTAACATAATTTCAGCCTTCATATTCTATCATAAAACATCAAAATAAAAACATTTCACCTATGGGTATTTTTCCAAATATGAACCCTAGGTTAAATTATTGCTAGAATGAGCTAAATCAAGTTACTGGGACTCCAAAAACGTAAAAAAAAAATAAAAACGGGGCTTGGAATCACTTACTATGGAGCTTGGAAGCTTGAAACAAACCCTAGCCATAGAGAACCCTTGTAATTTCATCCTAATGAAGAAGATGGACATATTTGGCATTTAAATTTTGTTTTTTTAATTCATTTAATTCACTAAATTACCAAAATGCCCCTTAAAAAAATCTTTTGAAACATACCCATCCATGTCCATTTTTGTCCACCAACTTAACGAATGGTCTAATTATCATTTAAGGACCTCCAATTTAAAATTTCATAACAATTGGACACCTCTAAAATGTAGAACTCAACTTTTGCACTTTTTACAATTTAGTCTTTTTGACTAAATTGAGTGCCCAAACGTCAAAATTTTCGAATGAGATTTTCACGAAATCATTCCGTGAAATTGTAGACCATAAAAATATAAATAAAATAAACTTCTCAACATCGGATTTGTGGTCCCAAAACCACTGTTCCGTTTAGGCCCTATTTCGGGATGTTACACTGTGAATACTGATTATTTGTTTGTTTCTGTGGGTTTACATGTTGAGTTTACGTAAACTCACCCTTTTTATTTAATTTGCACAGCTAATCCCAGACTTAGATGGATCGGTGCGACGGAGGACTCAGCAGTGACCACGGTAATTTTTGGACTTCATGGTATTCAGTTTACGATTTATGAATTGATTATTATTGATTATTTGGGTTGTAATTTGAGGACCCTCTGGGACTTTGGTTTTAAATTTGGGTTTTTATTTATTTATTTTACTTTATGGATTTATACCTACTAGTCGTAGGAAATTCGGTTTTCAAAAAGTTAAAGTAATTTCTAAACGCATGATCACCTAGACTGTTTTATTAAAGCTTCCGCAAAAAAGGATGTTTCAAAACAAATGTTTTAAATGAATAAAGACGACTTCCTAAGTTCTAACAAAGGTTTACTAAAGATAATAATATGGAATGTTTTCATCGTAACAACAAGGTTTCAAAAACACTATCGTGTGACATTGCCAGATACGACCATAACGTCTAGGCCGGGTTTGGGGTGTTACAAATGAATATGGGCCCATTCATCCACCATGTGGGTGGTTTTGATATTATATGATTTTGGTAGATACATCTATAAAATAATCACATGTGTTATCAACTCGCAACCTATCGTTTGCGACATTGCTTGTTTAAATGATTAATTTCAGATTATGCAACTAAAACCATTCATCTTGCTAATGTTGGTGAGTTTACATTCCAAGTTTTCAATGATTATTGCATGTCAATTGGGATAAAAGTTGAACATCCTGTAGCTCATGTTCACACACAAAATGATTTAACTGAATTGTTTATCAAATGCCTCCAACTAATTGCTAAATCATTACTTATGAGAAAAAAACTTTCTATTTCAACATGAGATTGTATTGATTTACATGTTGTATGCATCAAGCCAATAAAATTGTAACACCCTAAACCCGGCCTAGAAGTTTAGGCAGAATCTCAGATGTCACATTGATCACCGAAGTGATCATAGGCAAATTTTTACAAATCAATTTATATGTCGGTTCATAATACTTAATAGTTTAAAACCAGTCCGTAAAATTATCGTTAAGATAGTATATATAAATATGAGCGGAATAAAAACGATTAAAACTTAACTCGAAATTTGTACCACATCTTTATAAAAATCTTACAGTTCAAATCCAAATATTCAAATAGATACTGAAAATGCACACTGATATTAAATTATTTTTACGAGACTGTCCGAGACCTCCGTACATAGAATCCAGCGTCAGAATTCAGGAAAGGTACCTGAAAAAGAAACACTAAGAGGGGGTGAGCTACACGAGCTTAGTGTGAGTCCGAATCAAGACCAACAATAGAAATATAATACACAACTCCGTATCGAACAACTACATATATATATATATATATATATATATATATATATATATATACAGAAGTAGAAGGTAATTTCAGAATCAACATCCCAAAGGAACGTCACATCTCAAATACAAGCACTCAATCATATGTATTTACAGTCAAATAAAATACAGTCAGATAGTCTAGCACCAAGAATGTTCAAAAAGATGCGTATGAAAAGCAGTCAAACAATGAAAACCAACCCATCCAGCCAACACACCTCTCCGTCCCCCGATCACACCACATAAGAGCTATTTAAGCTCATCCAACCGAAACATACCACGTAGGACCTCGAAAGGCCCATCCAACCCTACACACCACATATGTGGACTGAGCCACTCAGATAATAATACGCAGTAGAGCTGACGTATATGCAGTACAGTGCAATGCAGAAGTCAGTTATACAGTCACGTTGCAATTAAACTGCCAGATCAGATAATAGTGCCTAGCAAAGCTGAAGCATGAGCGGTATATTGCGATAAATCGCTATACGCATAAATTTCTAGTTAAACTGCCAGGCCAGAACAGATACAGTCTTTCTTCTCTTCACAGCCCAACCCAAAAATCTTTATGCAAATGCATAAATGCATTCAAGCTCACAGAACAAAGACACATTAACAGTCAGTTAGTCAGAACAGTTATGTAGCACACTCCACAGACCAAATTCAAAATCATACGTCCTAGACAATCATCACAATTATCGAGTCTTAAACACCCTCACTGAACTTAGCTAAGGGTTGGAGCACACACAAACACATATTCAGATCAGAAATGCACACAGAACCAATTTAAGTGTCTTAAAACCACACGCCTGTGCGCTCTGGCCATGTGGTAATGCCTAGGCCGTGTGGGGGATCAAAAGCCCATGTGAGGAAAGGCACACGACCGTGTGACAGAGGCACACGCCCGTGTGAAGAAAGGCATATGACCATGTGACTGAAGCACACGCCCGTGTGGACCAGGGACATGGCCATGGGAACAGGCCGTGTAACTCTCTGTCCATTTGCACTAAATTCGAGTACATGGCTAACACAGTCGGGTGAGGGTCTCACACACCCGTGAGCCCACCAGACATGGCTGTATGTCTCGAAACACATGCCCGTGTGGAATCCCTAAATCCCCAAATTAGCCATACGACCGTGTAGCATCAAATCACTCAAACCCTAATCCCTAAACTCACACACCCGTGTATCTGAGGGACACGGCCGTGTGAGAAATGATAAAATTCCCAAGTTGGCCACACGGCCGTGTGGCACCAAAATTGGCCCGGAACCCTAATTCCCAAAAGCACACGACCGTGTGAGCTAGCACACGCTCGTGTGAGCTAGCACACGCTCGTGTGGAAACCCTAGTAGCCACGAAACCACCTCGGAACAAGCCAGAAAATGCTATTTCAGCCATCGCAACAGCCCCAACCTTCACAATGACAGAAGGGTATCGGGATATGTCGTATTCCCAAACCTTTTCTAGTAACTATCACCCCAAAATTGATAGTTAAGAACACAAACGAGAATTTCTAAAACAATAATTCACAACAACATTAAAGGTAGACAAGATTCAAATCCCACACTTGTTTCGACGACAGAGGAGTGAAATTCTTCAAGATAAGCGTAGCAACCCGTTTTCCCCAAAGAAAGAAAAAAAATCAAAGAGAAAGCAAAAAGAAAAGAAACCGAAAAGAAGGAACGTCTTAGAGAAAAGAAACAAGAAAAAGAATAAAAATCAATTAATTAAAATAAATCTAAATAAATAAATAAAAATAATAAATTTAATAAAAATTTTAACTTAAACAAAACCAAAACAAAACGTTATTTCAAACGCAGACGTAGAGACTCGAACCCAGAACCCAGAGGTAAACTAACACACACACAACCACTAGACCAGCATGCCCATTCTGTCACTTACACGTAAGACTAAACAAAAAAGCACACCTTTCTCTCAGACCCTCACCACTAACATCAGAACTTTTAACCCCCAAAATCCGGGGTGTTACAAAATTATAAATACTCCCCATTACAATTTATTTTTGGTCAAGAGCCAAAAATTTCCCATCATACAATTTTTGGATGTGCGGTATATGTTCCAACTGCTCCACCACAATGCACAAAGATGGTTCATAATAAGAGATTGGGAATGTATATCTATATGAGTCTCCTTATAATATTTTTGAGCTATTAATTTGAGATTTAATTATGACATGAGTTGTCAGTTTTCCCAACATTAGGGGGAGAGGATAAAAAACAGGATTAATAAAGTACTTGAAATGATTTATCAATATCTAAGATCCTCGTACAAAGCAATGTTAACCAGACGTTCAACAGATGATTCATTTTACAAATCAACTGCCAGATTCATTAAATCTCACATACCAGTTGAAAATGCTCCAATATGAATTGATGTCCTAATAGGGCAAACTGTTAGTACAAAAAAAGTAATCCATGCCTGAAACGTGGAAGACAGATCGGTTCCAAAGATAAAAATCCTCGTAAAAGGAAAGGAGCAAACATTTAAAATGGTCATATAATGGAGGCGGGGATTACTGAAGAGACCCATGACATAACTAATTATAAAACTCAAAAAGAGATTTAGGTACCTAAAAGTGAAAATGGAAATGATGAAAATAAAGAGATCTTGATAAGTTATGTCAATACGAGAAAAAGATGGAACCGAAAAAAACTGTAGTTGTCGACAACAATTTTGCTTATAATATTACTATTGAAATAATAAAAGAAAATAAGGATCTTGAGCCTAAATCTACTACGGAATGTAAAAATAGAAAAGATTGGTCAAAATGGAAAAATGCAATTCAAGCAGAATTGAATTCACTTTCTAAACATGAAGTTTTTGGACCTGTAGTCCAAACACGTAAAGGTGTAAAATCGGTAGGATATAAATGGGTATTTGTGTGAAAACAAAATGAAATTGATGAAGTCATAAGATATAAAGCTCACCTTATACCACAAGGATTTTCGTAAAGGCCCAGCATTGATTATGAAAATACATATTCTCCTGTGGTGGATGCAATCATGTTTAGATATCTTATTAGTCTGATAGTACGTGAAAAACTTGACATGCATCTAATGGATGTTGTTACATCCTATTTATATGGTACACTTGATAGTGAAATTTATACGAAAATTCCTAAAGGATTTAAAATCCCGAAAAGATATAAAGTTTCTTGAGAAAATCGCTCAATCAGATTAAAGAAAAGTTTATATGGAATAAAACAATCTAGACGTATGTGGTACAATCATCTTAATGAATACTTGTTAAAAAAATGTTACAAAAATGATCCAATTTGTCCATATATCTTTATAAAAAGGTTTGGATCAAATTTTGTGATAATTGTTGTTTATGTTGATGATCTAAATATTATTGGAATTCCTGAAGAGCTTCAAAATACAATAAATTTTTTAAAGAAAGAATTTGAGATGAAAGATCTTGGAAAAACAAAGTTTTATCTTGGATTACAAATTGAGCATTTAAAAGATGAAATTCATGTTCATTAATCAACTTATATGGAAAAGATATTAAAGAAATTTTACATGGATAAAACACACCCATTAAGTACTCCATGGTTGTCCGATCGTTAGATGTGAATAAAGATCAATTTCGTCCTTGCAAGAATGATGAAGAGTTTCTTAGTCCTGAAGTACCATATATAAGTGCCATAGGGGCACTGATGTATCTTGCAAACAACACAAGACTTGATATAGCTTTCATTGTAAACTTGTTAGCAAGATTTAGTTCTTCTCCAACATGTAGACATTGGAATGAAATTAAACGTGTATTTAGATATTTTAGAGGGACCATTGATGTGGGGTTATTTTATTCAAATGATTCAAAATCCCTATTAGTTGGCTATGCTGATGTTGGATACTTATTATATCCACATAAAGGTCGATCTCAAACAGGATATTTATTTATATGTGGGGGTACTGCCATATCATGGCGTTCAACAAAGCAAACATTACTTGCTGCTTCTTCAATCATGCAAAAATAATTGCAATGCATGAGGCAAGTCGAGAGCGTGTTTGGCTAAGGTTATTGACCTAACATATCCTGAAGATATGTAATTTGCCTTCATAGGAAAAGATGTCAACTATCTTATATGAAGATAATGCAACATGTATAGCTCAATTGAAATGTGGTTACATCAAAGGTGATAGAACGAATATATGAAGCCTTAATTGGACATAGGTTTAGTTGGAAAAAGGCTCTGCAATTACTGAATGAATGATTTTCAGATGGAAAGAAAATTGCTAAAGGGGACGACCGACCTTGTATTCTACTTATTGATGAACTCAATCTTCTTGTAACCAGAAACCAATCGGTAATTTGTGCATCTTATGATACAAGCTAACAGTTCCTTTTCTGTTTATATTCATTTTAATTGAAAAAGGTTGCAGCTCCATAACCATGCATTTCTCTCAATTATAGGTACTATACAACATTCTTGACTGGCCTACTAAGCCTCATTCCAAGTTGATTGTGATAGGTACAGTTTTTCCTATTTCAGCATTTGAAACTATGACCTATACCAATTACGGTGGTGATGACAAGAATAAAAATTCAATACGAATTGTCGATCTATGAATTCAAGAATAGCAAATACAATGGATCTTCCAGAGAAGTTACTTCCTCTCATTTCAAGCCGAATGGGTATTCAAAGACTCTGTTTTGGTCCCTACAATTAACAGCAGCTACAGGAAATTATATCAAGTCGTTTGAAAGGAATTGATGCGTTTGAAAAGCAAGCAGTAGAATTTGCTTCAAGAAAGGTTAGTCCCCATATGTTTTCCCATGAAAGTTGGATTTCATTCTTTATTTTCATCTACTAAAATTGATGCCAAAAATATTATTGCCGTTAATCATATTGTACTTGTGTAAGTTTGATGTTTAAGTTTACATGTATATTTCAGGTAGCAGCCATTTCAGGGGATGCACGCCGTGCCCTAGAGATATGCAGGCTTGCAGCAGAAATTGCAGATTATAATATGAAGAATCAAATTTCAAATGCGAATTCTTCTACAGGTAATAAGCTTTCTAGAAAGATTAGAACTTTAATGTAAAGCCATTGCTGTGGTGTTGGATACTTATTACACATGCATACAAACATGATTATTTTACAGTTAATCATATGAAGAGTCATATAATGGCATATGAAAATAATATTTAATGGTCAAGTACCACCTTTATCTACAACTATAGGTAAATTCACAGCCTTTGAGGCATCACCTATGATTTTGCTTTGTAATGGTTAGAAGATAGATTGTGGACATAGTTATTTTGATAGCACCAGAAAATTTTGTCACTAGGTTATAGAAATAAGCATAATCCCATAGAACTGTGCTGGTAGTAAGAATTGAAACCTTCAGATTTATCTTGGCACGTAAAAATTTATTAGCAAATTTCATTATACTGTTTTCAGATTCTAATATTTATGAAAAGATGATAGTTTATCTTTTTAAACTTACAGAACCATATGTGAACGTTTTATGCAAAATCTATTAGCCTTTAAGCATCATGGTGTTTTTACTGCTCGATATTTACATGAATTCTTCTGCCTTATTGGTAGCATACTCTGCTACTCTTGCAGCTGCACAACTTTTGTTCTAGATGAATGACTAAATTTACCCTTAGCTTACATGTCAGTTCATAAGTAGCATTATCACAGCTGTGGATCTGATTAATAAATATATATATATATATATATATAGTTTACAATTCTCCAGTGAAAGACGTTGTTACTATGCCTGATGTCGATGCAGCCATTCAGGAAATGTTCCAGGCACCTCATGTCCAAGTAAGTTGGAGTTAATTGTACATCTGCAAATTACAATTTTAGTTATTTATGTGTTGCAGTATCCATGGGCAGTATCCATGTGTTGCATAAATGTTTATGTTGTGCGAAAGCGTGTAAAAGAGTAAAATTATTGTACTGAAAAATCACACTAAGTTCAATTCCCAGGAAAGAGAGGTGGATCACGAAGATCACTTAAGTACCAGGTCTTTCCTAGCCAGAATATCCCTTTATAGTAATTTAATAGCACAATAAATCACTACAATCACACTCACAAAATATAAAATAAATAATAAAGAACACCAGAATTTTAACGAGGTTCGGCAAATTTTGCCTACGTCCTCGGGCACTACCAAATATATTTCACTTCAAAATTATAAGTGAAAATTTACAAATAGGGAGAGAGAACAATGCCTTAAGTAGAGAATGGCAAATTTTGGGATGAAGAAAATGAGAAATGGTTAGGCCTATTTATAGTTGAAGTTCAAGGATTAACTTGCAAAGTACCTATACTAATAGGGACCAAAATTACAATTAACCATACCAAATTTCAACCCAAATTAAATGCTCATTTTCGGTGCCTAATTTCTGACATTCGGTGCCAAAATTTTATTTTTACAGCCATTATCTTTGACTTTTCAAAGATAGTTGCTGCCAATAGTTTATGCTTTGTGGTCTCATGAACTTTTGGTTTTTTTTTTTTGTTTAAGCTTCTTTTTTAAAGCTAACTTATATTTTGGGTTGTATGTACTATACAGATTTAAAGGATGACAATATGAGAAGTGGGGAAGGAGATGCAAAACCAGAAAATTTACTTGGTAAATAGGCGAGCAGAAAAGAAGCCACGACCCATTGAAGCAGTCAAATTTGTATTTTGTTTTAGGACTTGTTGTTGACACCCAAAGCTTCTTTTTTTAAAATTCTTGTTGAATATTATTTGCTATCGGTTTTGTCGAAACCGTCCCTTTTTTGAAAAGGCGAGAATCGAACTTGGTTTTTGAAAATAAGAAATAGGAGTCGCCACCGATCTTTTATTAGGTGCGATCGGGCCACCAATAAAATATTTTAGTCTACGAGTTTCGAGAAAGTGGGCTCGGGAGTCGGTTACGTGCGAGGAAGGATTAGCACCCTCGTCACGCCCAAAATTGGTACCAAATTGATCAATTAATGTCCTTATGTCGAAAGTTGAAGATTGTAAAAATGGATTTTAAAAGTATGTAAACCTTATCTCGAAATAATGGAATGTCGCATCCAGTAAGTTAGGACACAACATATCGAATTTCTCGAAAATAAGTTTTTTACTTTTATTCAAAAATTTTATTCTAAAAGATATTTCGTTATTCAAGTTAAACAAGAAAAATCGATACCTAGTAAGTTAAGGCACGACTTTCTCGAATTCCTAAACACGAAATATTACCTTTACGAGAGAGATCAATTTTGTATTGGATAGAATGGAGCACGAATTCGTAACAAAATGCAGGAAATGAGGTACAATGGAATGGAAATAAGAGTATATGTGAAGTGATGTAGGTATAAATATATGAACGAAAGTTAAATAAATAATAATATATATATTTATATATCGTATAATAAGAGTAAAAAGAAAAATAATAATAATAATAACAATAGTATCGATAATAATGACAATAATATAGTGATAATAAATATAATAATAATAATAATATACATATACAAGCAATAGTACTATATTCGTAATATAGGGAGAATAATAGCATAATTGTATAATAATAAAATAGTAGTATAGTAATAATAATAATAAATATCCACATGCAGCTAATAATATTACTAATAATACTAATAATAATAATACTAGAAAAATAGTAATATAAAATATGTACAATATAATAATAAGTATAGTAGTGATAACCATAAGGATTAATATGCAATATATAATATACTAATATAAATATAATAGTAATAATAATATGGTAATTATAATAATAATACAGTAAAATAATAATAATAAAATGATAATGAAAGGATTAAGAGATTGCAAAGATAACCAAATGGATCAATTTGTGTTTAAAGCAAAGTTTGGGGGTCGATTTGGAATGGATCGAAAAGGAAGAGGACTAATTTGTGACACGCGCACAAACTGGAAGGACTGAAGCAGCAATAAATCCCCTTACCGAAACGATGCACTGGAAGGAGGGCTAAATTTAAAGCGGCACGAAAGTTCAGGGCTAAATTTAAAATAATAGAAAACCTGATTGTAAAGGCTGAAAAGGCGGAAGGACTGAAAGGGAAATTATCCCCATCAACGAAAACACGCGGACTTTCTGGCCGGGTCGGGTCACGCGCGGGTTCTCTCCCCAAACGACGTCGTTTTTGGGACATTGGAGGGGTAGTAAAACGTTGCCGTTTTACTTGGCTATTTAAGGGCCAAATTGATTTTTTTCTTTCAGTTTTCTCCCCATTTCCTTCAAAAAAACAAAAGCCCCCCACTTTTCTCTGTTAGGGTTTGAGGAAAGGGAAGGGAAAGAGGGGCTCCGGCCGTAGGCTCCGCCGTTGGCCACCGCGTGCGGTGGCCGAGATCCGCGAGGTAAGCTTCCCTTTTTTATTCTCTTTATTACTTTAAAACTTTACATATGTCTGTATATACTGCTGAAAGGAAAGAAATAAATAAATGAAAAATACCTTTGAAGATTGCTTATTCGGTTTCGGGATTTTCGATCTCTACTGCTATTGTTTCGTTTTTTTTTTAGAGAAGGTTTTCTTTCTATTGATTGATTTTTTTTTAAAAAAAAGGATCCGTTTTACATTGATTTGAACGGCTTTATAGCCGAGAGGTACAACCTCTTCTTTTATTAGTTTAATACTTGCTCCATGCTCCTTGGTTGCTCCTTGTTTTCTGTCTCTGTTGTGTGTATCTTGCAGGGCAGGGGCGACGATGGTGGGCGTACACGAGGGGCAACGCGAGGAGTCTGTGTGAGGCGCGCGACTGTCAGGAGCGTGGGCGCGGAGCGTGCGATTGTCAGAAGCGTGGGCGCGGGGCCCGATGCACGTGAGGGGAACTGGAACGATGCTGAGGCGCGTGGGTTGCTGTAGCATCGCTCGTGCAAAGGACTGGCGACGGCGCTGGAACAAGGAGAACCCTAGGGTTCTCTGCTTAGAGTTTTGGGCCACTGTAATCGGGCCCGAGATTTGGGCTAACTATTTAGGCTTTAGTGGTTGGGTAATCTGTTAACTGGGTCTGGTATTGGGTTTGAATTGGGTATTGGGTTATTTGTTTGTATCAATGGGTCAGGTTTTAACTTGATAATTGGGCTGGTGTAAATGGACATTGGACCTTTTAATAACATTTTGTTTTTTTGTTGTTTTTTTGTTTTTCTTGGTTTTATTTGGACTAAATGGGCCCGGGCATAAATTGGGTATTACAGCTGCCCCTCTTTGCTCATTGTCGTGAAACGACAATAGAGCAAAGACAATAAAAGAACCAATTTTGCCCGGGCCTAACTAAGCCTCGGCTTCTTGATTCGCGTCCTTCTACACTATCTCCAAACTTTGCTGTAACCCTTTTTCTTCGATCCATTCTGCTGGGGGTTTGGGGTGATAAAAATTCAGAAAAGAGAGATCCACAACTTTGATCTTCTCACCGAAACTTCTCAAAAACGAACAATGATAGGAGTTCAGAAGAGACCTACAACTCGGGTCTTCTTGCTAAACAAACTTCTTGAAAACGAACAGTGATGGGAATCCAGAAGAGACCTACAACTCGGGTCTTCTCGCTGAAACTTCTTGAAAACGAACAATGATCCAGAAGAGACCTACCACTCGGGTCTTCTCGCTGAAACTTCTTGAAAACGAACAGTGATCCAGAAGAGACCTACAATTCGGGTCTTCTTGCTAAAAACCTCTTGGAAAACGAACAATGATCCAGAAGAGACCTACAACTCGGGTCTTCTCGCTGAAAACTTCTTGGAAAACGAACAATGATCCAGAAGAGACCTACAACTCGGGTCTTCTCGCTGAAAACCTCTTGGAAAACGAACAATGATCCAGAAGAGACCTACAACTCGGGTCTTCTCGCTGAAAACCTCTTGGAAAACGAACAATGATCCAGAAGAGACCTACAACTCGGGTCTTCTCGCTGAAAACCTCTTGGAAAACGAACAATGATCCAGAAGAGACCTACAACTCGGGTCTTCTCGCTGAAAACCTCTTGGAAAACGAACAATGATCCAGAAGAGACCTACAACTCGGGTCTTCTTGCTGCAATTTCTTGAAAACGAACAGTGATAATTCTAAACTTTCAACTTGCTTCCCTGCTACTCTTAGGAAGACTTCGTCTGTAGACTGCTCCGCTGGAGCACAATCCAAATTTTGACGCGGCAGCGCCTCCCTTTTTGAAGGACCTGTCACGTAGAATATGCTTGTGCGCATGCAAATAATGAGGATGCTATGATCGAGGTGGCTCAAATGCTCCTAACTATGAATGCTGAATGTTATGTGAATGATAATTTTTCTCAGTGTAGTGATCGCAGTAAATTGAATGCTCCTAACCGGATGAATGCGTGAGAAGGACCCCATTTATGGTTTAGGTTCTCATTACTCATAGCAAGGTTCTATCACTAACGTATTACGATTTGTGGCTGACGTAGAAAAACGAGCTTGCCCCGCTGTGATTTCATTGTCCCCTCCATTGTACTCTCTGCGACATGAGGTTCATACATTCCATCACCACCTCAAGGGAGTAGCCTTCGTCTTCTTTCAACCTTTCTAAACCTTAGGTGAAATGCATTTCGAACAAAAGTCATGCTTCAAGACCCTGTATTGTTTGGAGACTTTCAGAACAATATGTAGGACGCCTTTATGAAAGTATTATTAGTTCTGAAATCGTTATTATAAAATGCCTAGGAGGGATCGGGAGTACAACCCGAAAATAAAACAGGTTTAATCAAACCAGCAAATGCAATCAAGGAAGTAGTTCATTGAAATAAAATAATTACGAATTACAAAGACAGGCAGAATGGAAATTAGGTGCCCCGGATGTTACAACTTAGGCTTCTCCGCCTTAGTACTTGGAAAATCATTTTGAGTTCGATATGTGCTTTAGGAGATCTTTGAGTATTTTGTTGATGCCTCGAGACACAGCATACCCCCTCCTTGTCCATTTCAGTGCAGCGAGATTTCTCTTTGTATTCGATGCCGCCTTTTCAGGTTTTCGACTCAAATCCCGCCCTTTTTTTTTTTTTTTTTTTTTTTTTTTTTTTTTTTTTTTTTTTTTTTTTTTTTTTTTTTTTTTTTTTTTTTTTTTGGGAGCAAGGTGTCCTTGGTGGTTTTTTTTTCAGCTTGTTCAAGCGAAGTATCGTTTGACTGAATCTGAGTTCACGGGGTTGGGCAAGCTTTTCCCATCCATTTCCGTTAGGATCAGTGCGCCTCCGGAGAAAGCCTTTCCCACCACGTACGGTCCTTCCCAATTCGGCATCCATTTCCCTCTGAAATCCTTTTGTATGGGGAGGATCTTCTTCAATACCAGGTCTCCCTCGTGAAACTCTCTTGGCCGAACCCTTTTGTTGTAGGCTCGCATCATGCGCTTTTGATACATCTGACCGTGACGAATAGCCTTTAGCCTCTTTTCTTCGATCAGGTTCAACTGATCGTATCGAGCCTGAATCCACTCAGCTTCATCCAGCTTCACTTCTGTTAAAACCCGAAGAGAGGGTATCTCCACCTCAATGGGTAGGACTGCCTCCATTCCGTAGACCAGTGAGAAGGGTGTTGCCCCGGTAGAGGTTCTGACGGATGTTCGATAAGCATAAAGAGCAAATGGTAGCTTCTCATGCCAGTCCTTGTAAGTCTCTGTCATCTTTCCCACTATCTTTTTGATGTTCTTATTTGCTGCTTCCACTGCCCCATTCATTTTCGGACGGTATGGAGACGAGTTATGATGTTTAATGTTGAATTGACGACAAACATCCGCTATTGTACTGTTGTTCAGATTCAAAGCATTATCTGATATGATCCTTTCGGGCATCCCATATCGACAGATGATCTCCTTTTTTAAGAATCGACTAACCGCCGATTTAGTGACGTTAGCGTATGAAGCCGCTTCTACCCACTTCGTGAAGTAGTCGATCACCACGAAGATGAACCGGTGTCCGTTTGACGCTTTCGGTGAGATTGGTCCGATAACATCCATGCCCCACATAGAAAAGGGCCATGGGGAAGTCATAACGTGTAGGGGAGATGGAGGCACATGAATCTTGTCTCCATAGATCTGGCATTTATGACATCTCTTGGCATAACTGATACAGTCTCCTTCCATGGTGGACCAGAAATATCCAAATCTCATTATTTGCCTGGCCATTGTGAATCCGTTAGCATGTGTTCCACAAATGCCCTCATGGACTTCCTCTAGGATCATCTTGGCTTCTAAAGCATCGACGCATCTCAACAATACTTGGTCTTTCCCTTTTCTGTACAAAATGTCTCCATCTACCACATATTCGAGGGCCAATCTCCTGAGCGTCCTTTTTTCGTTCTCAGTTGCGTGAGCTGGGTATTCGCGGTTTTTCGCATATCGCAATATATCTCGGTACCAGGGGTGATTGTCGCTTTCCTCTTCTTCTACGTTGCAGCAATAAGCTGGGGTCTCGTAAATACTCATCTGGATAGGCTTTACATCTTCTTGCTTACTCGCCTTAATCATGGAGGCTAAAGTAGCCAGAGCATCTGCCATTTGGTTTTCTTCTCGTGGGAGATAACTAAAGGTGATATCGTCGAACTCCTCGATTAGTCCCATGACTATCCTTCGATAGTTGATTAATTTGGGGTCTCTTGTTTCCCATTCGCCCCTTAGCTGGT
The DNA here is from genome assembly GCA_005393395.2 of Gossypium australe. Lineage (NCBI taxonomy): Eukaryota > Viridiplantae > Streptophyta > Magnoliopsida > Malvales > Malvaceae > Gossypium > Gossypium australe. The sequence continues at coordinate 35,205,975 of CM016626.1, read as the reverse complement.
AGATCACTAATGCGGAATCTCCATATACTTCCAGCGTTTTAATTCTTCGTTCTATAGCAGCGTGGAGCCCCATGATACAAGCTTCGTATTCTGCCATATTGTTTGTGCAATCGAAATCCAACCTAACTGTGAACGGATAGTGAGCACCTTTTGGGGATACCAAGACTGCCCCAATCCCGTTTCCAATAGCATTTGATGCTCCATCGAAATTCAGTTTCCAAAGGTCATCCCTTGCCGTGTCCTCTTCCGTAGCTGCCACATACATTAAATCCTCATTGGGGAAATCAAAGTTCAATGGCTCGTAGTCTTCTAAAGCTCTGCTAGCTAGGAAGTCGGCTATCGCGCTCCCTTTTATAGCTTTCTGGCTCACATATACAATATCAAATTCGGACAGTAAGATTTGCCATCTAGCCATCCTCCCATTCAAAGCGGTCGCCTCCATCATGTACTTTAGGGGGTCTAACTTCGAGATTAACCAGGTCGTGTGATACAGCATGTATTGTCTCAATCTTCTGGTTGTCCAAATTAACGCGCAACACAGCTTTTCAATTGGTGAGTACCTCATTTCACACTCAGTGAATTTCTTACTGAGATAGTATATCGCCTTCTCTTTTCTTCCGGTATCATCATGTTGACCTAGCACGCATCCCATAGAGTGGCCAAGTACTGTTAGATATAGGATTAATGGCTTATCCGGGCGTGGGGGCGACAGCACTGGAGGGTTCGACAAGTAGTGTTTGATCCTGTCAAAAGCTTCTTGACATTCGTCATTCCATATGCCGGGGTTATGCTTCTTCAAAAGACGGAATATGGGATCACATTTCTCAGTTAGCTGTGAGATGAACCGGGCGATGTAATTCAATCTGCCGAGGAAACCTCGAACCTCTTTCTGAGTGCGCGGCGGAGGTAGTTCTTGTATAGCCCGGACCTTGTCTGAGTCGATTTCGATCCCCTTCTTGCTGACTATGAAGCCCAACAGCTTGCCAGATCTAGCTCCAAAGGTACATTTCGTAGGATTGAGTTTCAATTGGAACTTTCTCAGTCTCAGAAATAGTTTCTGCAAAACTTGTATGTGTTCTTCCTCCGTTCTAGACTTTGCAATCATGTCATCCACATAAACCTCAATCTCTGTATGCATCATATCGTGGAACAAAGTCACCATGGCCCTTTGATACGTAGCCCCTGCGTTTTTCAATCCAAAAGGCATTACTTTATAACAGAAGGTGCCCCACAGTGTTATGAAGGTGGTCTTTCCCATATCTTCAGGGTGCATTTTTATCTGATTGTATCCGGAAAAGCCATCCATGAAGGAGAATAGTGAAAAACCTGCCGTATTGTCGACTAGCGTGTCAATATGAGGCAAAGGAAAGTTATCCTTTGGGCTAGCTTTGTTTAAATCCCTATAATCCACGCACATTCGCACCTTTCCGTCTTTTTTAGGGACGGGCACGATATTGGCTACCCATTCTGAATATTTGATTTCTTGCAGGAATCCGGCGTCGAACTGCTTTTGGACCTCTTCCTTTATTTTCAGCACAATGTCAGGTCTCATTCTTCGGAGCTTTTGCTGAACTGGCTTGCAATCGCTCCTTATGGGCAAGCGATGTACCGCGATATCGGCGCTTAAACCAGGCATATCTTCATAAGACCATGCGAAGACATCTTTGAATTCCTGTAACAATTTGATGAGATTCTGTCTCGTTTCTCCGGCTATGCATGTCCCAATGTTTACCGCTTTCCCTTCTTCTAACATCACAGTCTCCACTGCCTCCTTATGGGGTCGAATCTGTCTCTCCTCCTGCTCTTCCATTCTTAACCAATCAGGAGACAAGTCATCGTCCGTGTCATCTTCGAAATCTTGTAGATCTCCTAGGCACATGTCTTGCTCAAAAGGATATTTCGAGTCTGAGGCAGCGTTGCTCAAGTCATTGACGTCCGGGGACCTGTTGCAGTTTGATAGAATACGGGTGGAATGAATGAATTTGTGGATAAACAGTTGTATGTATGGTAATGCTAAAAAATGACCGGAAAACAAAGAAAGGAAATGTTTGCTTTGAAAAATGCATTTTATTGATATAACGATACGTAAACATGTGCCTATTTCACAAAAGAAATCCTGCTGCCCTTAGGCTTGGAGCAACAAGTGTGTCCTGAACATTACTCTGAAGGGGCCCTAAACACTACAGGGATTTCTTCCGCAGTCCAATTGTTCAAGATGTCTTCCGATTCGTAAGGCTGGATATTCGGCAAGACTCCTCCGCCAACTACCTCCTCAGATAAGGCGCTAATATAGACATTGCCTAACATTGCCGCGATATCCTCTTCCTTCGGTGTCCCTTGCTCAGAGTGGATTACCCCTCCCGACACAAAGGTCTTGGATATGTGCGGGATTATCATGGGTTCCCCCTTGGTTTCTTTCTCGCTCAAACGGGTGAGTCTTCTTTCCCGTCTCTTTTCTAACTCCTCCTTCTTTTGCCTTGCATCTGGTCTAAATCCTAGGCCAAAGTGATCTTGTTTCTCTCTCAGTACTGGGGCCGCTATTCTCCCCTGAAGGTATCTTCCAAGCCCCCTTCCCGGTAAAGCGCCTTTTCCCACGGTCATTTTCAGACCCATCTTTGTGGTCCTCGAGATTTTTGGCTCCAGGATCTTGTTTCCTTCCATGACAAAGGTTGCGTTCACGAACTCGAGAGATCGGAACGAGCATTCTGTTGCCTCGTCGTTTGTCTCCACGTAAGGCATGTCACCGGTCACAGTGGCGATGATGTCCTCCTCAGCTTTTATCGTTATTAGTCGGCCATCCACTATCAACTTCACCTTTTGATGTAGTGATGAAGGTACCGCCCCGGCTGAATGTATCCACGGTCTCCCTAATAGGCAGTTGTAGGAAGGTTCGATGTCCATGACCAAAAAATCTATTTCGTAAATAGTTGGGCCAATCAGTAAGGGCACCTCAATTCTCCCCATGACCTTTCTTTGAGTCCCGTCGAAGGCTCTTACCACACTCTGGCATTCCTTCATGTATGAACTATCCACCGGTAACCTGTTGAGGGTGGATAAGGGTAGCACGTTTAGCGCAGACCCGTTGTCTATCAAGACCCCTGGCAATGTGTGCCCCTTACATTTAGCGGTAAGATGCAATGCCTTGGTGGATCCTCTACCCCCTGGGGGTATTTCATCATCATTAAAATGAATGAAGTTGTCGGCGCTTATATGGCCGATTAGTCGATCCAACTTGTTGACCGAGATGTCGCTAGTGACGTAGGTTTCATTTAAAACTTTTATTAGTGCGTTCCTGTGTACTTCTGAGCATTGGAGCAAGGTCAATACGGATATGCGCGCTGGCTGTTTGTGTAGCTGTTCTACCACACAATACTCACTATGTTTTAGAAATTTCAGGAACTCTTTAGCCTCTTCCTCAGTCACAGGCTCCTTGATCTTCGGCTCGGGTTCAGCTGGCCTCCTCTTCTCTGGTTCCACCATTGGAGCTTTCCCCTTTACTAAGTCGTAGCGCTTCCCGCTTCGAGTATGGAAGCCTTCATTTGAATCCTCCTTCGTCACATTAGTCGAGCTCTTTGCAACCTCTACATTACACTCATAGTTCCAGGGAACTTCCTTGCTATCTTTGTAGGCGAATGCAGCGGGCTTCCGTATTATCACCTTCGGCGTCACCCGTGTTCCTATCTCGTTGCTGGCTGGACTCTCCTTTACGGAGACTACTACCTCACATCCATGATTCTGAGAAGCCTCCCTATTGTCTTCAACGGCTACGGGCCTCCGTATAACTACTCTCGGTGCTACCCGCGCCCCTGTTTTATCATTTTTGGGACGGGAAATAGTGATCATCGGAAGGTTAACTCTTGAGCCTGTTGACTCTGATGCGCATATGCTTCTATCTTCTGTGCCTTCCTCATAAAACTCGACTTCTTTATTGTTCATTAGGTTCTGTATCAGAGCTCTGAATTCTCCGCAGGTCTGAATCTCATGTCCCAACTCTTGGTGGTACTCGCAATAGTTCGTGAGTTCCTCTTGACTTTCTTCCGCAACAACCAATCCATGTTTGACCATTTCTTTCCAGACCCGTCTCAGGGGAGTCTTGACTTCTACGATGCTTGTTTTGATCCTTTTTTCTACACTTTCGCTGATCGCGTTAATTCCGCCCTTGGCGTGATTAGGTAAAGGGTTTGCTGCATTTGGCATGTCATCCAACTCGACCACACCCATGCCGATAAATTTCTCTACCAATTTCTTGAAGGCCAGGCAGTTCTCTATTGAGTGTCCCGTGATTCCTGCGTGATATTCACACTGGGCGTTCGTGTCATACCACTTGGGGTAAGGAGGTTGCATAGGTTTGAGATGAAAAGGGGACACGATATGTGCATCGAACAGGGTTTGGTACATTTCTTTATACGTCATCGGAATCGGTGTGAACTGGGGCTTCTCGTGATCTTGTCTTGAGGTGCCGGGTTCCTTCTTGGGTAGCCCTTGTTGCCCCGCGGTCGTTACTTTTGGCCGATTTATGGTGATTGACCTCGGGTGTCCCATGCTTGCATTATTCACCTCACTTTCTTTCCTTCGTGGGGGCATTCTTTTGGCACTCTCCGCGGTCTCGATCCCTCCACTTTTTATAATATTCTCGATCATTTCTCCAGTGGTTATGATATCTGAGAAGCTCCGGGTTGCACTCCCTATCATGTGCATGAGGAATGGGGCCTTCAACGTGCGGATGAAGAGCATGGTGGTCTCTTTCTCCATAAGCGGTGGCTGGACTTGGATGGCAACCTCCCTCCACCTCTGCGCATATTGTCTAAAGTTTTCGTTCCCTTTCTTTTCCATGTTTTGCAGAGTAATCCTATCAGGGGCTATGTCCGTTACGTGACTGTATTGCTCCAAGAATGCTTGAGCCAGATCATCCCATGACCCGATTTCGGCACGACTCAACTGGTTGTACCATCTGGCTGCAGCTCCTATCAGGCTATCTTGGAAACAGTGGATCAGCAGTGGATCATTGTTGGTGTAGCCCGCCATCCTTCTACAGAACATAGTAATGTGAGCCTCTGGGCAACTCGTCCCATTGTACCTTTCGAACTCGGGTATCTTAAAATTATATGGGAGCACCAAGTCGGGGACTAAGCTTAAGTCATTGGCCTTTATTCCTCGACGTTTACCGGCGTTTTCCAGAGCCTTGAATCTCTCCTCCACCCATTTTGGCAGTTCTTGTTTTGCTTTTTCAGCCATCTCATCCAGATCTGGGACACCGAGACTGACCAGATTTTCTTCTGGGTTAGTGCCCGAACCCGTCGGGAGGTGCGTCAGTGTTGCGGTTTCAGCATGATATTGTGGCCTAATAGTGACAGGCGCCCTTTGGGGACGCGCATCTTGTGGTGTTTGGGCCTCTGGTGGGGGAAGGGCGAGGTTATCACTGCCGTTCCCTGAACTAGTAGCAGTGCCTCGTTCTTTGGACAGTAACTGCCTTATTTGGTCCACCATTTTGTCCTGGGATTTTTGCATTTGCTCCATCATGTCCTTCTGGGTTTTGGCCAATTGCTCTTGCAGTTGCGCTTGTTCTTTTATTTGATCCTGGATTTCCTTTTGCATTTGTTCTAGTTTTCCATTTGATCCATGATCCATTATTCTCGTTTTTCCTCTCGTACCGTAGTGATGTTCCAGGGTAACTGCCATAATTTTAGGGTCCTTCTGTGAGATTCGATGTGTACGATGCAATGTAATGCAAATGTATGAATGTAAAAGACGCTAATTATGATTCAATTCGTATAGGAAACTTCTTTAGGAGACCTTTTGTGCGATTCGACGTGTATGATGTAATGCAAATGCGTAAATGCAAAGAGAAGGCATCGATTCTGATCAACTTCATTTTAGAAGACTTTATTAGAAGGCAAGATCCTTTACATAAAACGGATTACAAATACGCTTTGGCCCTTAAGCCCAAAGTTTTGATTTTCTTAAGTAAAGAAGTCAGCTCTTGGTTACGATCCGCCAGTAGCTCGTATTTTATGCTCACAATCTCAGCTTGGGACGCCAGGGCCAGCAGGTGATCAGCCACTTCCCGAATCTGAACTATTGCTTTGCCCATGAGGTAGTCTCGATCTCTAACTTGCCTGTGGGAATGGTCAAGCTCCTCCTTCCATTGCCCTTCGTGCTTCTAAAAGATTAATTCGGAGCTCGCAGTCGCGTAATGTGTCTCTAACCCTTCGATTTTTCCCTTCATTTCTTCGATTTTGTTTAGACTCAACTTCAACTCGTTTTTCTGAATTGCAACCTTGGTAATGATGTAGGGCCGTCCAAGTTCAGCCACCTTAGCTTTTAATCCTTTCTTTTCTTTGTGGCTTTCTGCAACATCCTTTTTTAGGATCTTATTTTGTGTTTGTATTTCCTGGAACTT
>CM016626.1:35009804-35199562 GCA_005393395.2 Gossypium australe | reverse complement strand
TGCACATACATTAAATCCTCATTGGGGAAATCAAAGTTCAATGGCTCGTAGTCTTCTAAAGCTCTGCTAGCTAGGAAGTCGGCTATCGCGCTCCCTTTTATAGCTTTCTGGCTCACATATACAATATCAAATTCGGACAGTAAGATTTGCCATCTAGCCATCCTCCCATTCAAAGCGGTCGCCTCCATCATGTACTTTAGGGGGTCTAACTTCGAGATTAACCAGGTCGTGTGATACAGCATGTATTGTCTCAATCTTCTGGTTGTCCAAATTAACGCGCAACACAGCTTTTCAATTGGTGAGTACCTCATTTCACACTCAGTGAATTTCTTACTGAGATAGTATATCGCCTTCTCTTTTCTTCCGGTATCATCATGTTGACCTAGCACGCATCCCATAGTGGCCAAGTACTGTTAGATATAGGATTAATGGCTTATCCGGGCGTGGGGGCGACAGCACTGGAGGGTTCGACAAGTAGTGTTTGATCCTGTCAAAAGCTTCTTGACATTCGTCATTCCATATGCCGGGGTTATGCTTCTTCAAAAGACGGAATATGGGATCACATTTCTCAGTTAGCTGTGAGATGAACCGGGCGATGTAATTCAATCTGCCGAGGAAACCTCGAACCTCTTTCTGAGTGCGCGGCGGAGGTAGTTCTTGTATAGCCCGGACCTTGTCTGAGTCGATTTCGATCCCCTTCTTGCTGACTATGAAGCCCAACAGCTTGCCAGATCTAGCTCCAAAGGTACATTTCGTAGGATTGAGTTTCAATTGGAACTTTCTCAGTCTCAGAAATAGTTTCTGCAAAACTTGTATGTGTTCTTCCTCCGTTCTAGACTTTGCAATCATGTCATCCACATAAACCTCAATCTCTGTATGCATCATATCGTGGAACAAAGTCACCATGGCCCTTTGATACGTAGCCCCTGCGTTTTTCAATCCAAAAGGCATTACTTTATAACAGAAGGTGCCCCACAGTGTTATGAAGGTGGTCTTTCCCATATCTTCAGGGTGCATTTTTATCTGATTGTATCCGGAAAAGCCATCCATGAAGGAGAATAGTGAAAAACCTGCCGTATTGTCGACTAGCGTGTCAATATGAGGCAAAGGAAAGTTATCCTTTGGGCTAGCTTTGTTTAAATCCCTATAATCCACGCACATTCGCACCTTTCCGTCTTTTTTAGGGACGGGCACGATATTGGCTACCCATTCTGAATATTTGATTTCTTGCAGGAATCCGGCGTCGAACTGCTTTTGGACCTCTTCCTTTATTTTCAGCACAATGTCAGGTCTCATTCTTCGGAGCTTTTGCTGAACTGGCTTGCAATCGCTCCTTATGGGCAAGCGATGTACCGCGATATCGGCGCTTAAACCAGGCATATCTTCATAAGACCATGCGAAGACATCTTTGAATTCCTGTAACAATTTGATGAGATTCTGTCTCGTTTCTCCGGCTATGCATGTCCCAATGTTTACCGCTTTCCCTTCTTCTAACATCACAGTCTCCACTGCCTCCTTATGGGGTCGAATCTGTCTCTCCTCCTGCTCTTCCATTCTTAACCAATCAGGAGACAAGTCATCGTCCGTGTCATCTTCGAAATCTTGTAGATCTCCTAGGCACATGTCTTGCTCAAAAGGATATTTCGAGTCTGAGGCAGCGTTGCTCAAGTCATTGACGTCCGGGGACCTGTTGCAGTTTGATAGAATACGGGTGGAATGAATGAATTTGTGGATAACAGTTGTATGTATGGTAATGCTAAAAAATGACCGGAAAACAAAGAAAGGAAATGTTTGCTTTGAAAAATGCATTTTATTGATATAACGATACGTAAACATGTGCCTATTTCACAAAAGAAATCCTGCTGCCCTTAGGCTTGGAGCAACAAGTGTGTCCTGAACATTACTCTGAAGGGGCCCTAAACACTACAGGGATTTCTTCCGCAGTCCAATTGTTCAAGATGTCTTCCGATTCGTAAGGCTGGATATTCGGCAAGACTCCTCCGCCAACTACCTCCTCAGATAAGGCGCTAATATAGACATTGCCTAACATTGCCGCGATATCCTCTTCCTTCGGTGTCCCTTGCTCAGAGTGGATTACCCCTCCCGACACAAAGGTCTTGGATATGTGCGGGATTATCATGGGTTCCCCCTTGGTTTCTTTCTCGCTCAAACGGGTGAGTCTTCTTTCCCGTCTCTTTTCTAACTCCTCCTTCTTTTGCCTTGCATCTGGTCTAAATCCTAGGCCAAAGTGATCTTGTTTCTCTCTCAGTACTGGGGCCGCTATTCTCCCCTGAAGGTATCTTCCAAGCCCCCTTCCCGGTAAAGCGCCTTTTCCCACGGTCATTTTCAGACCCATCTTTGTGGTCCTCGAGATTTTTGGCTCCAGGATCTTGTTTCCTTCCATGACAAAGGTTGCGTTCACGAACTCGAGAGATCGGAACGAGCATTCTGTTGCCTCGTCGTTTGTCTCCACGTAAGGCATGTCACCGGTCACAGTGGCGATGATGTCCTCCTCAGCTTTTATCGTTATTAGTCGGCCATCCACTATCAACTTCACCTTTTGATGTAGTGATGAAGGTACCGCCCCGGCTGAATGTATCCACGGTCTCCCTAATAGGCAGTTGTAGGAAGGTTCGATGTCCATGACCAAAAAATCTATTTCGTAAATAGTTGGGCCAATCAGTAAGGGCACCTCAATTCTCCCCATGACCTTTCTTTGAGTCCCGTCGAAGGCTCTTACCACACTCTGGCATTCCTTCATGTATGAACTATCCACCGGTAACCTGTTGAGGGTGGATAAGGGTAGCACGTTTAGCGCAGACCCGTTGTCTATCAAGACCCCTGGCAATGTGTGCCCCTTACATTTAGCGGTAAGATGCAATGCCTTGGTGGATCCTCTACCCCCTGGGGGTATTTCATCATCATTAAAATGAATGAAGTTGTCGGCGCTTATATGGCCGATTAGTCGATCCAACTTGTTGACCGAGATGTCGCTAGTGACGTAGGTTTCATTTAAAACTTTTATTAGTGCGTTCCTGTGTACTTCTGAGCATTGGAGCAAGGTCAATACGGATATGCGCGCTGGCTGTTTGTGTAGCTGTTCTACCACACAATACTCACTATGTTTTAGAAATTTCAGGAACTCTTTAGCCTCTTCCTCAGTCACAGGCTCCTTGATCTTCGGCTCGGGTTCAGCTGGCCTCCTCTTCTCTGGTTCCACCATTGGAGCTTTCCCCTTTACTAAGTCGTAGCGCTTCCCGCTTCGAGTATGGAAGCCTTCATTTGAATCCTCCTTCGTCACATTAGTCGAGCTCTTTGCAACCTCTACATTACACTCATAGTTCCAGGGAACTTCCTTGCTATCTTTGTAGGCGAATGCAGCGGGCTTCCGTATTATCACCTTCGGCGTCACCCGTGTTCCTATCTCGTTGCTGGCTGGACTCTCCTTTACGGAGACTACTACCTCACATCCATGATTCTGAGAAGCCTCCCTATTGTCTTCAACGGCTACGGGCCTCCGTATAACTACTCTCGGTGCTACCCGCGCCCCTGTTTTATCATTTTTGGGACGGGAAATAGTGATCATCGGAAGGTTAACTCTTGAGCCTGTTGACTCTGATGCGCATATGCTTCTATCTTCTGTGCCTTCCTCATAAAACTCGACTTCTTTATTGTTCATTAGGTTCTGTATCAGAGCTCTGAATTCTCCGCAGGTCTGAATCTCATGTCCCAACTCTTGGTGGTACTCGCAATAGTTCGTGAGTTCCTCTTGACTTTCTTCCGCAACAACCAATCCATGTTTGACCATTTCTTTCCAGACCCGTCTCAGGGGAGTCTTGACTTCTACGATGCTTGTTTTGATCCTTTTTTCTACACTTTCGCTGATCGCGTTAATTCCGCCCTTGGCGTGATTAGGTAAAGGGTTTGCTGCATTTGGCATGTCATCCAACTCGACCACACCCATGCCGATAAATTTCTCTACCAATTTCTTGAAGGCCAGGCAGTTCTCTATTGAGTGTCCCGTGATTCCTGCGTGATATTCACACTGGGCGTTCGTGTCATACCACTTGGGGTAAGGAGGTTGCATAGGTTTGAGATGAAAAGGGGACACGATATGTGCATCGAACAGGGTTTGGTACATTTCTTTATACGTCATCGGAATCGGTGTGAACTGGGGCTTCTCGTGATCTTGTCTTGAGGTGCCGGGTTCCTTCTTGGGTAGCCCTTGTTGCCCCGCGGTCGTTACTTTTGGCCGATTTATGGTGATTGACCTCGGGTGTCCCATGCTTGCATTATTCACCTCACTTTCTTTCCTTCGTGGGGGCATTCTTTTGGCACTCTCCGCGGTCTCGATCCCTCCACTTTTTATAATATTCTCGATCATTTCTCCAGTGGTTATGATATCTGAGAAGCTCCGGGTTGCACTCCCTATCATGTGCATGAGGAATGGGGCCTTCAACGTGCGGATGAAGAGCATGGTGGTCTCTTTCTCCATAAGCGGTGGCTGGACTTGGATGGCAACCTCCCTCCACCTCTGCGCATATTGTCTAAAGTTTTCGTTCCCTTTCTTTTCCATGTTTTGCAGAGTAATCCTATCAGGGGCTATGTCCGTTACGTGACTGTATTGCTCCAAGAATGCTTGAGCCAGATCATCCCATGACCCGATTTCGGCACGACTCAACTGGTTGTACCATCTGGCTGCAGCTCCTATCAGGCTATCTTGGAAACAGTGGATCAGCAGTGGATCATTGTTGGTGTAGCCCGCCATCCTTCTACAGAACATAGTAATGTGAGCCTCTGGGCAACTCGTCCCATTGTACCTTTCGAACTCGGGTATCTTAAAATTATATGGGAGCACCAAGTCGGGGACTAAGCTTAAGTCATTGGCCTTTATTCCTCGACGTTTACCGGCGTTTTCCAGAGCCTTGAATCTCTCCTCCACCCATTTTGGCAGTTCTTGTTTTGCTTTTTCAGCCATCTCATCCAGATCTGGGACACCGAGACTGACCAGATTTTCTTCTGGGTTAGTGCCCGAACCCGTCGGGAGGTGCGTCAGTGTTGCGGTTTCAGCATGATATTGTGGCCTAATAGTGACAGGCGCCCTTTGGGGACGCGCATCTTGTGGTGTTTGGGCCTCTGGTGGGGGAAGGGCGAGGTTATCACTGCCGTTCCCTGAACTAGTAGCAGTGCCTCGTTCTTTGGACAGTAACTGCCTTATTTGGTCCACCATTTTGTCCTGGGATTTTTGCATTTGCTCCATCATGTCCTTCTGGGTTTTGGCCAATTGCTCTTGCAGTTGCGCTTGTTCTTTTATTTGATCCTGGATTTCCTTTTGCATTTGTTCTAGTTTTTCCATCTTTTGATCCATTATTCTCGTTTTTCCTCTCGTACCGTAGTGATGTTCCAGGGTAACTGCCATAATTTTAGGGTCCTTCTGTGAGATTCGATGTGTACGATGCAATGTAATGCAAATGTATGAATGTAAAAGACGCTAATTATGATTCAAATTCGTATAGGAAACTTCTTTAGGAGACCTTTTGTGCGATTCGACGTGTATGATGTAATGCAAATGCGTAAATGCAAAGAGAAGGCATCGATTCTGATCAACTTCATTTTAGAAGACTTTATTAGAAGGCAAGATCCTTTACATAAAACGGATTACAAATACGCTTTGGCCCTTAAGCCCAAAGTTTTGATTTTCTTAAGTAAAGAAGTCAGCTCTTGGTTACGATCCGCCAGTAGCTCGTATTTTATGCTCACAATCTCAGCTTGGGACGCCAGGGCCAGCAGGTGATCAGCCACTTCCCGAATCTGAACTATTGCTTTGCCCATGAGGTAGTCTCGATCTCTAACTTGCCTGTGGGAATGGTCAAGCTCCTCCTTCCATTGCCCTTCTCGTGCTTCTAAAAGATTAATTCGGAGCTCGCAGTCGCGTAATGTGGTCTCTAACCCTTCGATTTTTCCCTTCATTTCTTCGATTTTGTTTAGACTCAACTTCAACTCGTTTTCTGAATTGCAACCTTGGTAATGATGTAGGGCCCGTCCAAGTTCAGCCACCTTAGCTTTTAATCCTTTCTTTTCTTTGTGGCTTTCTGCAACATCCTTTTTTAGGATCTTATTTTGTGTTTGTATTTCCTGGAACTTTTTCTCCCAACTGCTAGCTTTGGTTTTTTCCTCTTGAATCTCGCGTCGCCATTGCTCAGGAGTTTTTCCCAATCCCGCGTTTCTTATTGTCAGACGCATCTTCTTATACTCCATCTTCAGATCATCTCGGTCTTCTTCTATTTTCTCTTTTTCCTTTCTTACCCTTTCGGCTTCCGACTTTTGTCCATCTACGTCTAACTTGAGGAGCATTTTCTCTTCTTCTAGCCTCTCTATTTTCCTTTCAAGTTCCGCACTCATCCTTTCGAAATCCCGTTTCACAATCTCCAATTCTAATGGGGCTACTCGCAAACACTCCTCTCTTGAGCGGGCATCCTCGGGATTTGGTTCAGGGATATTGTCATTGATCCTCCTAGTCCTCCATTCTCTATACTCCGAGGTCGTCATCGGGCCTATGGATAGTCTCCTCATTCTATGAATCTGATTCCAGGCACTAGAGATCTCTTTAACCCTTTTCTTATAGCTCCCCCCTTCGTATGAGAACTCACATTGAGCCAACCCATATGTCGTTGGCACGAACTGTCTTGAGTTATATTGTCTCAGGGCCAGCAGAGGGGCATATGCAGTAGCACCCCAAATTCCCAGTAGAGGAACCCAATCGAAGCTCCCACAACGATAGAGGATTTGGTCGGTAACCAACCATGGAGCTTTCCACCTGATGTCATCTTCTTGAAGGTTTTGGAATAGCGCAATCCAGCTTTCTTCGGACACATCCTCTCTTCTAGGTGTAGCTGCCATTTCTTCTAACGGGGAGTAACTCTCTGTTATAAATCGATAGGACACTCTCTCTACTTTCCAGAAGTGACTGTGGAACCAAGCCAATAATAGCTGCGCGCATCCAATAAATCTGCCTTCACCCATTCTCCTACATGCGCTCAAGGATCTGAACGTTTCGGCTAAGATGGCGGGAACAGGTGTGACCCCTTTATCTAATCGGCTGAATAGATCGATAACTGCTTCGTCGATGTGCCTCAAGGCTTTTGGGAAGATTATCAGACCGTAAACACACAGGGCAAAGACGTCCATCCTTTTCTTTGCATCGGGATGCGCCAAGATCAAGTCTCTCAAACATATCCAGGGTATACATTTTCCTACGCCTTTCTTTTGCATTCTGGCTGAGACCCATTGTTCGCTCATTCCGGTGATGTTCATTAATTTCTTCACCAAGGTTGGGCCGTTAACTGCTTTGGAATAGGCTTTGTCAACTTGAATTCTTGGGCAGCGTAGCAAGGCCGTATATTCTTCTACCGTGGGAACTAGATCCGCCTTCCCGAAGGAGAAACAACTATAAGCAGCATTCCAAAACTGGGTCATTGCTCGGAATAAATGCTTATCTACCTTGATGTCAATCAAGTAGGGCAGGTCACCGTAAGTGCCATAAAACAGTTGCTTCGTCTCGTTATCCCACTGAGTCCAAATTTCTTTCATCTCTTGGAGCTCGTTCTGAGTGACACTGATATTGGTGAAAGCTCGTAGTTCTGACACATACCCCCCAGCCAGGCCATCCCCTTTTTCTATTTGGCTTTGCTCTGACCACGTGCGGATGACCGCGTTGTCTTCCACTTTATCAAGGAATTTGCTTTCCATAACCAGCTTTCTAACTCAGAAACTGACCGTGAATCGATGCCTTTTAAAATATGAAATGATATGCATAAAGAGAATAAAAAGCAAGAAGTTAGTACCATGGAATACAAAGCGAGTAAAATAAACAAACGCCTATACGGGTGGCTACTACGGTTTGACATAGTTTAGCTCGGGGTGAATTCTTAGGCTCTTTACATGTGGTTGAGTTCTAAAGTTCAAGGTACCCGAATCAGCAGATTCCTCGATCCTCACCCATTATAGGCTCATACAGACCGAGTTTGATTCAGGGGAATACATTTCCCTATGGCCATGCGGAAGTGAAAACTTCACGAAGACATAGGTACGGATGTATCCCGAAAGCAGTCCACTAGCCCATGCGGAGGTGAAAACCTCACGAAAGCATAGTTTCTCGCTCCCACTTAAAGGTGTGACCGCAACGGTCATGCAAATATGAATGCAGAAATATCAACATTACCGCAACCTTAGCACCCATAGAATTGAAAATAGAGAAAAACGGTCATTTTTCTTGATTTAAAAAAAACTCAAGTGAATTGGATTAAAAAGCCTTCTCATCCCGAACTACCGGGATGCCATATCCAGTAAGTTAGGACACAGCACGCCAAATTCTTGAGAGTAAGATAGGATATGATTCGGATCATTGTTATTTGAAAATTCTTACCTCGAAGTAACGAGACGCCATACCCAGTGAGTTAGGGTACGACACTTTGTATTCTCGAGAATAAGATTTTAAATCGAGAGAAGAATGATTTTTGAAAATGATTTTCCAAATTTTGGCAAAAGGACAAAAAGTAATCAATTTTGTGGCTTGACTCTCGAACAGTTCCCCAGTGGAGTCGCCAAGCTGTCGAAACCGTCCCTTTTTTGAAAAGGCGAGAATCGAACTTGGTTTTTGAAAATAAGAAATAGGAGTCGCCACCGATCTTTTATTAGGTGCGATCGGGCCACCAATAAAATATTTTAGTCTACGAGTTTCGAGAAAGTGGGCTCGGGAGTCGGTTACGTGCGAGGAAGGATTAGCACCCTCGTCACGCCCAAAATTGGTACCAAATTGATCAATTAATGTCCTTATGTCGAAAGTTGAAGATTGTAAAAATGGATTTTAAAAGTATGTAAACCTTATCTCGAAATAATGGAATGTCGCATCCAGTAAGTTAGGACACAACATATCGAATTTCTCGAAAATAAGTTTTTTACTTTTATTCAAAAATTTTATTCTAAAAGATATTTCGTTATTCAAGTTAAACAAGAAAAATCGATACCTAGTAAGTTAAGGCACGACTTTCTCGAATTCCTAAACACGAAATATTACCTTTACGAGAGAGATCAATTTTGTATTGGATAGAATGGAGCACGAATTCGTAACAAAATGCAGGAAATGAGGTACAATGGAATGGAAATAAGAGTATATGTGAAGTGATGTAGGTATAAATATATGAACGAAAGTTAAATAAATAATAATATATATTTATATATCGTATAATAAGAGTAAAAAGAAAATAATAATAATAATAACAATAGTATCGATAATAATGACAATAATATAGTGATAATAAATATAATAATAATAATATACATATACAAGCAATAGTACTATATTCGTAATATAGGGAGAATAATAGCATAATTGTATAATAATAAAATAGTAGTATAGTAATAATAATAATAAATATCCACATGCAGCTAATAATATTACTAATAATACTAATAATAATAATACTAGAAAAATAGTAATATAAAATATGTACAATATAATAATAAGTATAGTAGTGATAACCATAAGGATTAATATGCAATATATAATATACTAATATAAATAATAGTAATAATAATATGGTAATTATAATAATAATACAGTAAAATAATAATAATAAAATGATAATGAAAGGATTAAGAGATTGCAAAGATAACCAAATGGATCAATTTGTGTTTAAAGCAAAGTTTGGGGGTCGATTTGGAATGGATCGAAAAGGAAGAGGACTAATTTGTGACACGCGCACAAACTGGAAGGACTGAAGCAGCAATAAATCCCCTTACCGAAACGATGCACTGGAAGGAGGGCTAAATTTAAAGCGGCACGAAAGTTCAGGGCTAAATTTAAAATAATAGAAAACCTGATTGTAAAGGCTGAAAAGGCGGAAGGACTGAAAGGGAAATTATCCCATCAACGAAAACACGCGGACTTTCTGGCCGGGTCGGGTCACGCGCGGGTTCTCTCCCCAAACGACGTCGTTTTTGGGACATTGGAGGGGTAGTAAAACGTTGCCGTTTTACTTGGCTATTTAAGGGCCAAATTGATTTTTTTCTTTCAGTTTTCTCCCCATTTCCTTCAAAAAAACAAAAGCCCCCCACTTTTCTCTGTTAGGGTTTGAGGAAAGGGAAGGGAAAGAGGGGCTCCGGCCGTAGGCTCCGCCGTTGGCCACCGCGTGCGGTGGCCGAGATCCGCGAGGTAAGCTTCCCTTTTTTATTCTCTTTATTACTTTAAAACTTTACATATGTCTGTATATACTGCTGAAAGGAAAGAAATAAATAAATGAAAAATACCTTTGAAGATTGCTTATTCGGTTTCGGGATTTTCGATCTCTACTGCTATTGTTTCGTTTTTTTTTTAGAGAAGGTTTTCTTTCTATTGATTGATTTTTTTTTAAAAAAAAGGATCCGTTTTACATTGATTTGAACGGCTTTATAGCCGAGAGGTACAACCTCTTCTTTTATTAGTTTAATACTTGCTCCATGCTCCTTGGTTGCTCCTTGTTTTCTGTCTCTGTTGTGTGTATCTTGCAGGGCAGGGGCGACGATGGTGGGCGTACACGAGGGGCAACGCGAGGAGTCTGTGTGAGGCGCGCGACTGTCAGGAGCGTGGGCGCGGAGCGTGCGATTGTCAGAAGCGTGGGCGCGGGGCCCGATGCACGTGAGGGGAACTGGAACGATGCTGAGGCGCGTGGGTTGCTGTAGCATCGCTCGTGCAAAGGACTGGCGACGGCGCTGGAACAAGGAGAACCCTAGGGTTCTCTGCTTAGAGTTTTGGGCCACTGTAATCGGGCCCGAGATTTGGGCTAACTATTTAGGCTTTAGTGGTTGGGTAATCTGTTAACTGGGTCTGGTATTGGGTTTGAATTGGGTATTGGGTTATTTGTTTGTATCAATGGGTCAGGTTTTAACTTGATAATTGGGCTGGTGTAAATGGACATTGGACCTTTTAATAACATTTTGTTTTTTTGTTGTTTTTTTGTTTTTCTTGGTTTTATTTGGACTAAATGGGCCCGGGCATAAATTGGGTATTACAGGTTTTTTTTTTTGGTTTAAATGTTATGGGCTGAAAAATGTTTAATTTTACTGTTTTTCCCTTCATTTTTTATAATATTTTAATCTTATTCTTTTTTATAATATTTTATTTTTTAATTTTCATGACTTTTAGCGGCATTTTTTATAAAAGCGCCGCTAAAAGACGTGGTCTTTAGCGGCATTTTCTAAAAAGCGCCGCAAAAGACCACTACCATTAAAGGCATTTTTTATAAAAGCGCCGCTAAAAACCAGGGCTTTTAGCGGCGTTTTTTACAAAAGCGTCGCTTAAAGTCGTGGTCATTAGCGGCGTTTTCTATAAAAGCACCGCTAAAGATCAGGACCTTTAGTGGCGTTTTATAAATAAGCGCCGCTAAAAGTCGTGGTCTTTAGCTGTGTTTTCTGAAAAGCGCCGCTAAAGACCAGTACCTTTAGCGGCGTTTTTTATAAAAGCGCTGCTAAAAATCATGATCTTTAAACGCCGCAAATTTTAGCGGCGTTTTTTGCGGCAAAAAGTCTGTTTTCCTGTAGTGATTAGAGAGTTTTTTCTTAAAACTCCCTTAAACCAAAATAATATTAGTTAGAAACAACAAATAAGATAATATTGGTGAGTTTTTTTTCATCTCAGATCCAATTTAATTTTTATATATACCTGATTTTATTTACTTTTTTAATTCATTTCTCAAAAGTAAAATAAATTTTTAACTTGTTTCTTCCAAAAATTATACTCAATTATTAAATTTGATTTGTCATTATAGATACTTTTATATCAACGCTAACAAAATGTACTGATATAGGCTCATCATATATTAACAGATAAGTGAAATATTGGTATATACTAGTATTGTTTGAACGGGACTAGTCGATTGGACTGGCAATTGATCGAGAGATCGATCCAGAGAGTGGCTTTGAACCGGTTAGATCGGGAACGGGTACGAACTGATTGAACTAGTTAAAAAATTGGTCGAACCGGATTTTAAAAAAATTATTTTTAATTTTTAATCATTTTCTAATTGGACCGGTTGAACCGGTCGGATTGACTAAAATGGTGGTCTAATCAGTTCAATCATCAATCTGATTTAAGAAAACATTGATATAAACCTAGTCATACTTACGGAATTAGATCTTCGATAAAAGTATGCATTGGTATATGGCAATTTATTTATAATGTACTGATTTTCATTATGATTTAATATAATATATTTTCATATATTATTTAATTTAAATATAATATAAGTATTTTTATAAATTTAATGTTTAATTATAGTTTAACTCAAATATAATTTTAATTAATTTTTTTACTTTTTATTTTTTATATATATTTCAATTTAACATCCTTAATAATGATTTTCGATTTTGATCTCACTAGTAGTGTTGGGTTTGAATTTAAATATATATTATAAGGTTGATTTTAATTTCATTATTATAATAACTAATATCATTACCACTATTATTTTTAGTCTTAGTGAAACCAACTTCGCCGTTGATCTCGACAGACCCACTCTTATAATAATTGTGAATAAGCTATTGCCTAATGACAAAGCTCCCGTAAGTATCAAGGTTCAAATCTAATAAAAAAACTCATCCTCTTTAACATTGAAAAATGTAAACTAATTTAACCTCAAATTGTAGTTTATTGGTCAGGTGTTTATCTTCTCTAAAAATAATTTAGGTTAGTTTGACCTTGAAATAATTTAAGTTAGTTTAACCTTAAATTGTGGCTTATTGATCGAGTGTTTACTTTCTCTAAGAATAATTTAAATTTGATTCACAGTTGTAAAAAAAATGTAAACTAATTGCAGGTGAAGCATTAGTAAACTAAAACTTTGTATCATAATTAATTGATTTTGTCTATATTTATTGTTTCATTCTTATCTTAATTTGGTAAAGTCGTGTGTTAACAATGGAATCCGTAATTAATTAGTTAACGAAAACCTTATATATATATATATATATAGATTTAGGGTTTATGGTTTAAGATTTTAGATTTAGGATTTAGTGTTAGGGGTTCTAGTTTATGGTTTATTGTTATGTTGTTTAGGGTTATGTTTTTAGTATTTATGATTTAAGATTTAGTGTTTAAGGTTTAGGGTTCGAGATTTTAGATTTAGTGTGTTCAAGTTTAGGGTTTGAGTTTCTATGTTTTGGGTTCAAGATTCCAGATTTAGTGTTTATGGTAAAAAAAAACTTATCAAATTTATGTATTGCCATAAAAAAAATTTGTTGAAATGTAAATGTTTATATATCAAAATTATTTATCATAATATTGGTATTTTTTTACCCTAAATCTAAAATCTCGAAATCATGAATCTTAAACCTTAAGCCTAAACACTAAACTTGAATCCATTACGATAAACCCTTAAACCATAAACTCCAAACTCATAACTGGTAACCTTGAACATTTGAACCTTAATCCTGAACTTAATAACCTTGAACATTTGAACCTTAATCCTGAACTTAAAACTCTAAACTATAAACCCCAAATCCCAAATCCAAAACCGTATCTTGAACTGTAAATCTTAAACCCTAAACTTTAAGGTTTGGGGTTCAAAGTTTAAGGTTCATGGTTCGAGTTCAAGGTTCGAGATTTTTGGTTCGGGGTTCAAGATAAAATAATTACCAAAATTATGTGTTTATGACATGTAAAAAATTACACAATAATTACTAATTTTTTAAAAAAATTGGTTGAAAAAAAATAAAAAAATATTAACTTATGGGAGAAAAAACAACATGATTAAAATTTGCAAAAGAATAAACAATGTTTGCTTATAATTTAAAAAATTAATTATTATAAGTAATTTAATTAAAGTTAAATTAAGTTGGAGAATATATTAAATATAGATGAGTGTATATTAATACATTGATATAGACCTATTTATACTTACGGAATTGGATCTTCGGTAAAAGTATGCATTGGTATATGACAATTTATTTATAATGTAATGATTTTCATTATGATTTAATATAATATATTTTCGTATATTATTTAATTTAAATATAATATAAGTATTTTTATAAATTTAATGTTCAATTATAGTTTAACTCAAATATAAGTTTAATTAATTTGTTTTTTATTTATTTTTCATATACATATATTTCAATTCAACATCCTTAATAGTTATTTTCAATTTTGATCTCACTAGTAGTGTTGCATATGAATTTAAATATATATTACGAGGTTGATTTTAATTTTTCACTACTATAATAATTAATCTCATTATCACTATTATTGTTAGTTTTAGTGAAACCAACTTCACTGTTGATCTTGATTGACTCACTATTACAAAAATTGTCAATAAGCTATTGCCTAATGACAAACCTCTTTAAACATCAAGGTTCAAATCTAATAAATGAAACTCATCCTCTTTAACATTAAAAAATGTAAACTAGTTTAATCTTAAATTGTAGTTTATTGGTCAAGTATTTATCTTCTCAAAGAATAATTTAGGTCAGTTTAATCTAGAATAATTTGAGATAGTTTAACCTCAAATTGTAACTTATTAATCAGGTGTCTACTTTCTCCAAAAATAATTTAGATTTGAATTCTAAAAAAAAAATGTAAACTAATTGCAGGTGAAGCATTAGTAAACTAAAACTTTGTATCATAATTAATTTATTTTGTCTATATTTATTGTTTCATTTTTATCTTACTTTCATAAACTCGTGTGCTAACAATGGATTCAATAATTAATTAATTAATGAAAACAATATATAATAAGTATATGATCCAATAATAAGCAAAATAAGTATAAAGTACAGCAAATCATGGGAATTGGGGAAACTCCCATTTATACAAAGCAATATAAGTGGTGGACAAAAAAAATAAGACTCTGGATTGGAATAGCCACCCATCACCTAGCCAAAGGGATTTTTAAGGACTAGAAGGAGAAGGTGGTGGAGAGAAGAATGGAATAGAAGGAATTGTAGTTGGGATTGTGGGAATCGAAGGCATGCTTGGTAGAGGGGGCAATGTGGCCCTTGGTACACTAGGCCATGTGGGCAAAGCAGGCATGGTAGGAAGTGGAGGAAGCGCCCCAGGCCTTGGGAAAGATGGTATGGATGGCTGTGGGAGATTAGGGATAGATGGGAATGGTGGGAGTGTGGTTGTAGGCAATGTTGGCATCGGAGGCAGTTGCTGAAGGTGACGAGCTGCTAGGCCAACGTCAATGCTTGAAAACGACAAAGCCACGAAGAATGCCAAAGCAAAGCAATTGAAAGATGTCATTTCTGTTAAGCAGATGAAACAAAGTCTTCTTATCTTAATAGCTAGTTTTGAGTTAGGAAGAGAAAGCATGGTGTAAGGGGTTTATATAGGGTCTTGGAGCAGTGGGAATAGGCCACTGGAGTTGGTGATATTTGATCATACATGGTTGAAAAAGGAGAAAGCTTGGTCAAAATTAAAGATATTTGGTAGGTCATCTTCTAATGGATATTGGAGTTTAAAACTGGTGAAACGCGCGCAGTTGTTGTGGTTGGCATGGAAGCTACCTCATGTAATAAGTTAGCCTCTTAATTAAATTAATAGCCTCTTAAGTTAGCTGATCAAATTAATCCTCCAGGTTACCAATGTTTCAGCCAATTGCCTGTTATGTAGCCCAACATAGGGTTGTTTACTTAACTAAGTCAAATATTTTAAAAGGTATAATTACATGAATTAACTTTTTGGACATTAATCTAGATGATCTTTTAGTTGTGCATATTCATTTGGTTTTGGATTAGGTTAATTTAAATCAAGTTAATTAAGATTTTAAAATTTTCAAATTATTTCGGGTTTGGGTTAATTTTAAGTTTAGTTTGCTTTTAAGTCATTTCAGTAAAAGGCTTTGTTTTTGAGTTAAGTCATTATAGATTTGGATTGTTTTGAGTTATGGTTACTTCAAATTTGAGTTATTCTAAATTACTTGTTATTTAAATTTAAGTTATTTAAAATTAAATTATTTTAAATTTAAATTGTTCTGAATTCAAATTAATTTAAATTTAAGTTGAAGAAGTTAAAAATGTTAAGCTTTTATGGTGAAATCAGATAGGATGAAAGTCAAAATTGGCATGTTTACCTTCTTGTTAAACTTACCATTGGTATTGGGCTGCATACAAGCAAAAAAAAAATAAAAATGAAAGAACTCCCAAAATAATATTAGTTAGAAACAACAAATAAGATAATATTGGTGAGTTTTTATTGGTTTAAGATCCAATTTGATTTTTATTTATACCTGATTTTATTTAATTTTTTAATTCATATCTCAAAAGTAAAATAAATTGTTAACTTGTTTCTTCCAAAAATTTTACTCAATTATTAAATTTGATTTCTCATTATAGATACTTTTATATCAACACTAACAAAATGTATTGATATATATAGGCTCATCATATATTAACAGATAAAGTAAAATATTGGTATAAACCAGTGTTGTTTGAATTGAATTGGTCGATTGGATTGGGAATTGATTGAGAGATCGATATGGAGAGTGACTTTGAACCGGTTAGATCGAGAACCAGTACGAACCGATTGAACTGGCTAAAAAACTAATCGAACCGGAGTTTAAAAAAATTTATTTTTAATTTTTACTCATTTTTTAATCAGACCAATTGAACCGATCGGATTGACTGTAATGGTGGTCTAATTGGTTCGATCATCGATCTGATTTAAAAAAAAACATTGATATAAACCTATTTATACTTACGGAATTAGATCTTCGATAAAAGTATGCATTGGTTTATGGCAATTTATTTATAATGTAATGATTTTCATTATGATTTAATGTAATATATTTTCTTATATTATTTAATTTAAATATAATATAAGTATTTTTATAAATTTAATGTTTAATTATAGTTTAACTCAAATATAATTTAATTATTTAATTATTTATTTTTCATATATATATTTTTTAATTTATCATCCTTAATAGTGATTTTCGATTTTGATCTCACTAGTAGTATTGTGCTTAAATTTAAATATATACTATAAGGTTGATTTTAATTTCACTACTATAATAATTAATCTCATTACCACTATTATTTTTAGTGTTAGTGAAACCAACTTCACGGTTGATCTCGACGGGCCCACTCTTACAAAAATTATCAATAAGCTATTGCCTAGTGACAAAGCTCCAGTAAACATCAAGGTTCAAATCTAATTAAAAAAACTCATCCTCTTTAACATTGAAAAATGTAAATTAGTTTAACCTCAAATTGTGTTTATTGGCTAGGTGTTTATAGTTTAACCTCGAGATAATTTGAATTAATTTAACCTCAAATTATAGCTTATTAGTCAAGTGATTACTTTCTTAAAGAA
Source organism: Gossypium australe (assembly GCA_005393395.2). Lineage (NCBI taxonomy): Eukaryota > Viridiplantae > Streptophyta > Magnoliopsida > Malvales > Malvaceae > Gossypium > Gossypium australe. Next base: position 35,182,221 of record CM016626.1, on the reverse strand, counting down.
TAATCTAAATTTGATTCAGCCTTGCATCATAATTAATTGATTTTGTCTATATATATTGTTTCGTTCTTATCTTAATTTGGTAAAGGCGTGTGTTAACAATGGATTTAGTAATTAATTAGTTAATGAAAACATTATGTATATAAAATAAGTATATAATCCAACAATAAGCAAAATAACTATCATAGTACAGAAAATCATGGGAATTGGGGAAACTCCCATTTATACAAAGCAATATAAGTGGTGGACAAAAAAATAAGACTCTGGATTGGAATAGCCACCCATCACCTAGCCAAAGGGATTTTTAAGGACTAGAAGGAGAAGGTGGTGGAGAGAAGAATGGAATAGAGGGAATTGTAGTTGGGATTGTGGGAACCGAAGGCATGCTTGGTAGAGGGGGCAATGTGGCCCTTGGTACACTAGGCAATGTGGGCAAAGCAGGCATGGTAGGAAGTGGAGGAAGGGCCCCAGGCCTTGGGAAAGATGGTATGGATGGCTGTGGGAGATTAGGGATAGATGGGAATGGTGGGAGTGTGGTTGTAGGCAATGTTGGCATTGGAGGCAGTTGCTGAAGGTGACGAGCTGCAACCCCAACATCAATGCTTGCAAGCGACAGAGCCACGAAGAATCCCAAAGCAAAGCAATTGAAATAACCCATTTTGTCCAGTGATTTTGAAACTAATTATAACCTGATGAAAGAAAGATTTTGAGTGAGGAAGAGAAAGCATGGTGTTGGGGTTTATAAAGGCCTTGGAGCAGTGGGAATAGGCCACTGGAGTTGGTAATATTTGATCATGTAAGTTTGGAATGGAGAAAACTTAGTCAATATTGAAGGTATTGGTAGGTCATCTTCTCATGGGATTTTGGAGTTTAAAATAGGTGAATGCAGTAGTTGTGGTTGGCATGGAAGCTACCTCATGTACTGAAGTCAGCCTCTTAATTAAATTAAGAATATGTCAAATAGTATACCTCGACTAACCTCTAAGTTAGCAAAGTTTCCCAAGCACGTTACGCATGAGACAATAACTTTCAAAGTTGATTATATATATATATATATATATATATATATAGAATTAGAGTATTCTCTATACCCTTTTACTGTTTATAAAAAATTATTTTTTTTTGGGGATTCATAGATATTTTTCTCAACAATATTATCTCTATTATTCGAGTTGATTATATAAAGAAACTATGTATACACCCCTCAACTATACTTGCAAATTGAATGAGTTGAGTTAGATTTGGATTGGATTGATATGGACCAGATGAATTCAATTTTAAAATTTTCACATGAAATGCCAATTTAGTCTTTGGGTTATTCGGTTTTGGCAATTGAGTTTTTCAAGTAGGTTATCTTGGATTCAGATCATTTAGAGTTTATTCAAGTCATTTAAGGTTCAAATTATTTCAAGTTTGAATGTTTTTTTTTATTTAAACTGTTATCAAATTGGATTGAATCGAGTTTAAATTCAAATTAATCGAAAACTAAAGTTTAAATTAACAAGTCTGCCTCCAAGTTAAACCTGCCATATTGCATTAGGCTGCCTACAAGCAAGAAGCAATTGGAAGTTGGAACTACCAATTGAGGTGGCAGTGATTTTGTCTGGGTCAGGTGAGAACATAAGTTAATACCAAGAAACATTATTTAGAAATGGCACAAGACAAGATTGGTGGGTTTTTTTCCTCAACTCTAATTTGTAATTCTTTATTTAATTTATTATATATACATATTATATATGTTTTAATTTAATATTTTTATAGTCATTTTTTATTTTAATATCATTGTTATGATTGCATTCGAATTCACATATTATAATATAAATTTTAATATCACGGTTACTGTAATTAATTTTATTATCATTGTTATTTTTAGTCTCACCAAAACTAATCTCACCATCGATCTCAATGAACCCGCTCTTATAAAAATTGTCAATAAGCTATCAGGAAAACTCTTTGAATAATGTTTAACTGGTTTCAAATTAAAAATTAGTAAGTTAAAATGTTGTATCATATTAATTTATTTTTTGTCAATAAGCTAGCCCTAGAAAAAGGATTGTGTGAAACAAAAGTTTGTTAATTATCTTAATAGCTAGTTATGAGTGAGGAAGAGAAAGCATGGTGTTAGGGATTATTTAGGCCTTGGAGCAGATCATAAATGGTTGAAAAGGAGGAAACTTGGTGAATATTAAACGTTATAGTAGCTCATCTTCCTATGGCTATTGGAGTTTAGAAGTGGTGAAATGAAATACAGTTGTTGTGGTTGGTTCCTCATAAAATGAAGTCAGCCACTTAAATCAACTCAAACTCCGTTTCGTATACGTTCCAAGCAAGATTTCCCATTGAGCATGGTACCTTGTTGAAGCTCCAAATATTCCTTATATTTCATAGCTCCATATGCTGGTGGATTCCCCACATTTTCCACCAACTTTGAAGCTGGGCTAACAATAGCATCCAATGCTGGTCCGTGGGGCACCGCTATGGATATCCTTACATCTCTGTTATTCACCACAGCTCGATGGAGGACACTTTTGTACTTTCCGTTGCTAAAAATCTTGCATAGAAATAAACCGTGTCAAATTAAGCTTGGATAAACTATGCATGATATGGCTACCATATATAAAGTAAATGTGAATCTTATCAACCAAAACGAAACAAGATGGGGATAAAAAGTGCGAGGGAATTTGGGGTTGTACCTCAATATGGTCGCCAATGTTGGCTAGAAATGAATTGGGGATAGGGTCTATATTCACCCATTTGCCTTTGTGTTGTACTTGAAGTCCCCCTATTTGGTTTTGGATTAAGAGGGTCAAAAGACCATGGTCCGAATGTGGAGGCAACCCCATTGCCAGCTCCGGCTGTGGACATGGCGGATACAAGTTTGCTGCAATCAGTTGCAGGCCATTCTCAAGGTTTAGGGTTTCATCAATGTAGTCCTTTTCTAGCCCCAGACTTTCAGATATTCCTCTTATTATTTCTCTGGCTACTAGCTAGCCGGACTCTTTTGCTGTATTCCAATGCAATTTCTTTGAAAAATTTAGGCAAATGCTGTTGTAATTTATGTTACGTACGCATATTCGAAAATGAGAATAAGATAATGTAGTTTTAACTTTATAAAAGAGTTTTTTTTTTTTCAAAAATATTTGAATATATTGATATAGGATACATCCACTTACCCGACACTCTTACCGAATTGGAGAAGTCCCAACCAATGGCAAATATTATGTTGCTTGATCCTACTTCTTTTTTAATATATTAGGATTTTACCCTCCAAAGGCATGAAAACATACTGCGTACTTACACCCCATAAGCATGTTCAAAAACTAGATGTTTTGGATAAAAATATAAGCTCGAAAAATAGATTTATATAAAAAAAATATATGGTCAATTTAGAAAAACAAGTCGAGCATCGAGTAAACTTTTTTGGCCTTGACCCATCCCGGCCTAGCTTGAAGTTGAAAAAAATTGTTGTTGTCTTTTCATTGTTTTGCTATCACTTCACTATTCTATTGCCACTATTTTGTGGTTATTGTTTGGATATGTATAACTATTATTTTATTGTTAATTTTGCTACTATTTAAGAGCCATTTATTTGTTAAGTTGCATTTATTTTAATGTTATTAAAGTATAAAATTTTATTTATTTATTTTTAATTTGTTGAGATACGTTTATTTTAATGTTTTTAGTGCATGATGTATTATATTTTTTAAATTTATTTTTATATAAAAATAATATAAAATTTTAATACAGGTCAAATCGAGTTTGGATTTCAATTTTTTTATTCGAATTGGATTTAGAAAAAAAAATTTAGACCTAACTTTTAAATTGAATCGGACTTGGACCGATAAAATAGGCCTAAAATTTTGTTACGGGTTGGATATGATAAACTCTAATTACACCCACTCCAAATAACAATTAAGAGAATGAGTGCAATATTTTGAATGGGTCTACTTCTGGTTTTAGGCCCTCTACTATGCTAAAATATATTTTCTACACTTTAGTTTGATACAAGTTATCCCTCTATTTTTAAAAAGTTATTGATAGGTCTGATAAATTCTTTTTAACAATCTTAAGTATTCAACTAAGTGTAACTAAATAATAGTAAAAGAGTTCACAACTAATAGCGGTTCGGTTATCTTATAAATTATTATATATGCCTTTCAATTTCAGTTCAAGTTTTCCAGTTTACCGTTAACGGGATTTTTGAGAGCTTGAGAAAAAGTTTGTGAATACACTTTCTTAATGGGTGACGGAAGATAAATTTGAACCAAAACAAACCTGAAGGAAGGAGGCTTGTTGGGTGAGTGAAACTCAGGGTGCTGAAATATCTTCACATAATCTCTCCAACATAAAATTTCATCCACTGATTCATTGAAACTGGTGTGGGAAATTCTCACTTCAACATTTAAACCAAATAGTTGATGGTGTTAAACAACTTAATTAACTAATTATATTATAAAAATAGAAAGATGAAATTAAATCAAGTTAAAGAAGAGCGACTATAACCAAAACTTGAAGATAAAAAAGCAGAATTTGGGAGTTGTACCTCAATATAGTCCCCAATGTTGGCTAGAAATGAATTGGGGATGGGGTGGATTGTAACAGCTCGATTTTGACCCTAATCGGAACGGTGGTTTCGGGACCACGAATCCGACTCAAAAAAATATTTTAATATTATTTTTCATGTTTATTATGTGTGATTTGATGTGTGCAAAATTTTCGTATTAAAATTTGGTCATTTTGGTGTTTAATTGTGAAAAGGGCTTAATTGCATAAAAAGAAAATTTGGTGGTTAAATGGGTAAGTACTAAATTGATGATGGTTTTATAAATTAAAGTATTGGTAGGATAATTTATCCATAATTAAGCTTAGTGGCCGGCCAAACTTTGCATGAAATAGTGTTTGGGATTTATTTATTATATTTTTTTATGTTATAATGTTATAAATTATAATATAATAATATAATAGTAATAAAGCATAAAATAAGTGGAAGAACATTTTTTTTTATCATCTTGTCTTCCTCATTTGCCGAAACTAAAGAAGAAAGAAAGAGCTTGAGCTCTCAAAACTTTCCGCCATTGCATGCTTGATTAAGGTATGTAATTGAGTTCGGTTTTTGATAATTTTTACGTTTTTGAGATCGTTCTTAAATTTTTGAATTTGATGAAGTATTCATGAAATGTCATTGTTGATAGTTTGATGAAAATTGTGTTTAGTAATGGAAAATAAATATATGATGTTAGATTGATAAGTTTTATTAAGACATTTTATTAGAAATGTTTAAATAGGATTAAATTGTGAAATTTTTAAATTGAAGGGGTCAAAATGTGAGAACAAATGAATTGTATGAGCTTGAATTAAGGCTAGGAATATTCGTCCCTTAAGAAGCTTAGTCCAATTTTGAGTATTTTGTGTTTTGTGCAATAGGGACTAAATTGTAAAAATGTGAAATGTTAGGGGCAAAATGGTAATTTACCAATTTATGTGTTTTTGGATTAAATTGAATGAAAATATGTTTGAATGAGCTTGATTTGAAATTATTTAGATCAAGAACAAAAAGAATCGGGATTAGATCGGGGAAAAGCGAAGTTGAACGAATAGCCGAGAAAACCTAATCTGTCGATTTCCGAGGTAAGTTTTTAAGCAATTGAGTTGAATTGAAGTTTCATTTATAATAATGTAAGTAATTTAAATGGAAGTAATATATATATAGATAATGAATATTGTCGAATGTGTTTTGAAATTATGAGTTGATTTGAAATATATATATATATATATGGATTGATTATAAGTTTATGTGTACATGTATGAAATCGGTCATTTAGCACTAAGTGTGCGAATTTTAAAATACCGAGCACTAAGTGTGCGATATCGGTTGTAATGCACCAAGTGTGCGAATTGAATTTCCGAGCACTAAGTGTGCGAAATCGGAAAAAGAGCTTAAGTGTGCGATGAATTTTTCTATTTTGGAATGAATTTGGTAAGTTGATATTATGAGATGTTATTGTTTGAAATCAAGTTGATATTATGAGATGTTATTGTTTGAAATCAAGTATGAGTGATAATTTGGTTTGGATGGAATGTATTTATTCAATATATATAGTTTGATTGATATAAGTCGATATGGAGAAATGCTTGTAAAATCTCATTGATTGCTAATATGATTATATAATGTGGTTCGGCCAAGTGAAATTTGTATAAGGAGTTCATGTTATTATTTTTTATCTTGAACATGCGATTTATGAGTTTGAAATGAAAAATATAAATTCGGTAAGTAAAATGCATGTGAAATATATTATCGAAAGTTTGGATGTTCGGTCTTTGGTCTATTAAGAAGCGAAAGCTTTGAAATATGTTGTGAATTTATAGTATTGGTTAGAAACCTTCGTAGTGCTTATATTAATTTGATTTATTTAATACAAAGATATAATGCGTTGTTGTTGTGAAATTGCTTATAACTTACTAAGCTATGATAGCTTACTTTGTGTGTTTAATTATGTTATTTTATAGATTTTGAAGTCTAGCTACGAGCTCGGGGATCGTTTTGGAACATCGACACACTATCGATCGCTATTTTGGTAATTTAGAAGTTTGAAACTATGAACATATATAGCATGTATAGGCTAGAAATATTATGTTTGGCTTTGAAGTTGTATATATTTGTATAAGCCATGCGAAAATGGCTTGTCCATCTTGTTAATCTTGGAATTTATATTTTGGTTTGATGATTATGTTTGGTTGTGGTTTTGGTTGATTTGGTTTTAGTATATATAAGTATGGTTAATTTATAGAGTTTAAATGAAATGGAGTAAAGATGTTATAAACTAGTTAACCATATTTTGTAATGAAACAGTTTTTGGTTAACAGCAGTGATGTGACTTTGCAAAATCACCAAATATAGGAGAAATGAAATTAGAAAATGAATAAGATATAGAATTAAAGCTTATTGTGTCTATTTTTATATGAAAGAAACAGAGTAGGCAAAGGAATTTTATATTATGAGATATTTAAATTTTAGTGAGACTGGTTCTGAATGACTTCGTGATCCCCTGTTCTGTCTATGAAAAATTATTAAAAGTTGTACAATAATAATCATGGATCATAGTTTATATTCTTAGAATCCTTAATGAGTCTATTTTTGATAGGAATAAATGAGAACATTATTTGAATTTTGTACAATGAGATAACTTAGTTTTTGTAAAGATAGGTCAGAACCATCAAATAGTGAAATAGGGGAAACTTTAATGAATAAACTGTACTAATTGGCCACATAAAAAATTTTGGAAAACTTATAGTAAGGAGATATATGAGTCTAGTTTCAAGAAAAATTTACGGATCTAAATTTCGAGTTCCGTAACTCGAGTTATAGTCAATTTAGTCAACATGACGCAGATGGACAGTTTCAATTTTTATGCCCTGAATTAGTAGTTAAGTCTAGTAATGCCTCATGCTCGACTCCGGCAACGGTCTCGGGTAAGGGGTGTTACATTTGATTGGTATCAAAGCTACGATTTAGTCGGTTCTCAGGCTAACGTAGCGCATGTGAGTCTAGCTATACATGCCATAGTTTTTACTATGATAGTATGATGACTTCTGACCACGAAATGTGTTTTTTTCCTTCTTTCATATAGTAATGGATCCTGATCCCGAGCGAGTCGTAGCCGATGATGTTGAGAGTGTGGCACTTGTTCCCGCACAAGGGACTGTACCGGTTGAATCTCAACCAGCTACGAGTAACCAAGATGAGGGGGCTAAGCAAGCCTTCTTTAGTATAATGAATGACTGGTTCAATCAATATATCCGGACCAATCTGGCTGTTCAACAACCCCTAAATCCGAATACTCCACCTGTAGTACCAATGGTACCCCCGATTATTAATCCTGAGAGAATAAATAAGCCTCCCGTCGATAGAATCAGAAAACACGGGGCTCAAGAGTTTAGAGCTGAAGATGATGATGATGCTGAACGAGCTGAATTTTGGCTCGATAATACAATTTGTGTTTTTGATGAACTATCCTGTACACTTGATGAGTGCCTGAAATGTGCTATATCTTTATTACGGGATTCTACCTACTATTGGTGGAACACTCTCGTATCGGTTGTTCTAAAGGAACAAGTTACTTAGGATTTCTTTCAAACCGAGTTTCGCAAGAAATACATTAGCTAGCGATTCATAGATTTGAAAGGCAAAAAATTTCTCGAGCTTAAACAGGGTCGTATGACCGTATCTGAGTATGAGCACAAGTTCGTGAGACTTAGCCTATACGCCCGTGAGTGTGTTTCATCTGAGGCTGCTATGTGCAGAAGATTTGAAGAAGGGCTAAATGAAGATATAAAATTACTGGTTGGTATACTTGAAATAAATGAGTTCGTAGTACTTGTTGAGCGAGCTTGTAAAGCCGAAGAGCTTGGGAAAGAAAATGAAAAGTTGAGAGTGAAGCTAGAGATTTCCGTAAGAGATCAGCGGGTAAATTTTCTCAATTGTCATCAAAGAAGTTCAAAAACGACAATAGCCGATCCAAAGCTACTACAGGGATCTCTATACGAGAACGACCACCAGTGAATTCACAAGCTACCTCGATTGCTAGTGTCGGTAATACTCGATCGAATAAACCCGAGTGTCAACAGTGTGGTAGGCGACATTTTGGTGAATGTTGGAGCAAGTCCAACAATCGAGCTTGCTACAAGTGTGGTTCGCAGGATCACTTCATTCGGGATTGCCCGGAATTAGTTAAAAAGGATAACGCTCAGAGTGCAAGATCGAGCGGTACTGCAGCTAGAGGTAGACCACCCCGAAATATGGAAGGTAGGAGCGGCACTCAGAGAGGGACTTCAGATACAGCTATTCGATCAGAGGCTCGTGTGCCAGCTAGAGTCTATGCCATTCGTGCCCGAGAGGAGGCTTCATCTCTAGATGTCATCACTGGTATATTTACTCTCTTTAATACTAGTGTAATTGCTCTGATTCCCATTCCTACGTGTGTGAAACATTAGTATTCAGCAAGACTCTACCTGTTGAGTCTACTGAGTTTGTGATTCGGGTTTTGAACCCCTTAGGCCGGTGTGTGTTAGTTGATAGAGTGTGCAAGAGTTGCCCTTTGATGATTCAAGATTCATGTTTTCCGGCTGATTTGATGTTACTACCATTTAATGAGTTCGATATTATCCTTGGTATGGATTGGTTAACCATGCATGATGCAGTAGTGAATTTTAGACGAAAGATTATTGATCTGCGGTGTCAGAATAATGAGATAATTCGAATTGAATCTGCGGATTTGAATGGGTTACCATCAGTGATATCTTCGATGTTGGCTCGACAGTATTTGAGAAAGGGTTGCAAAGCTCACTTTGCTTATGTGATCGATAGTAAAGTGACCGAAAAGAAGATAGAATCTGTACCTGTTGTATGTGAGTTTTCGGATGTGTTCCCGGAGGAATTGTCGGGTTTGCCACCTCTTCGGGAGGTAGAGTTTGGTATTGAGTTAGTGCCAGGGACGAATCCGATCTCGATAGCTCCCTATAGAATGGCACCGACCGAATTAAAAGAGTTGAAAGCTCAGTTGCAAGAATTGACAGATAGAGGTTTTGCTCGACCGAGTTTCTCTCCCTGGGGTGAGCCAGTTCTATTTGTGTAAAAGAAAGACGGAACTTTAAGAATGTGCATCGATTACTGACAACTTAACAAAGTGACCATAAAAAATAAACATCCGTTTCCACGTATCGATGATTTATTTGATCAGCTAAAGGGAGCTTCAGTATTTTCGAAGATCGATTTGAGATCAAGTTATTATCAACTGCGAGTTAGAGACTCAGATGTACCTAAGACTGCTTTTCGGACGAGATACGGCCATTACGAGTTCTTGGTGATGCCGTTCGGACTCACAATGCCTTTGCTGTTTTCATGGATTTGATAAATCGGGTATTTAGACAGTATCTGGATCGGTTTGTGGTAGTATTCATAAATGATATTTTAATCTATTCGCGTGACAAAACTGAGCATGCCGAACACTTAAGACTTGTGTTACAGATTTTGCGTGATAAGCAGTTGTACGCGAAATTCAGTAAATGTGAGTTTTGGTTACTTGAAGTTAGCTTTCTTGGACATGTTGTTTCAGCATCAGGTATTCGAGTTAACCCGAGTAAGATCTCTGCTATACTTGATTGGAAACCTGTAACATCCCTAAATTGGGCCTAGTAGGATTGGGCCCATTGGGCCTTGGGCGTAGAAGTGTTTAAAAATTTTGAGAACAAGAGAATGGCATTATTTCAAGTTGGACTTATTAAGAAGATGATTTTAGAAAGTTACGGGGTTCTATGAAGGTTCGAGTTCAAGTTGGGCCTTAGTAAAAGTTTGTGTTTAAGCCTATCAAGGAGAGATAGTAAGTGGCATCAAGGCTTATGGAAATAAAAGAGTAAATTGCTAGCATAAATGAGCATGTGGCAAGGAGGTTATGACATCAAGTGAAGTACCTTGAGGGAAGAGGTTCAAATCCCATCTTTTGCAAATTTTGGATTTATTTTTGTGTGCTCTTCCAAGTGTCAACCATGACATTATTAAAGGAAAGAAATAAAAGAAAAATGAAATGATGACTAAAAAGATAAGGTAAGGAGGAAAACAAGGAAAAAGAAAGGAATGAAATAAAAGAAAAAGGATAATAAAGAAGTGGGAAAATAATAATGATGGAATTTGAAATAATGCAGTAGGTGAAAAAAAAATATAATGATGAGATTTGAAAAGAATGGGGTAGGTGAAAAAAAATGCATGGAGGGTGTAATAGCCCGATTTAGGGGATAGTCGGAACAGTGATCTCGAAATCACTAAACCGAGGATAGAGAAAATTATTTTCATATTATTCTATGTGTATAACATGTTTATAAACATGCATGAAATTTTTGGTGTCTCAATTTTAGCGATTGAGGGCTTAATTTCGAAAAAAAGGACTAAATCGCATAAAGTGCTAAAGTTTAATTTTAATTGCTAGAGGTGCAAATTGACTAAGAAATATTAATTGGAGGTCCTTAAAGTACAATTTGGCCTTGTCTAAATGAGTAGGCCGGCCAAAAAAAATATAGGGACAAGAGCATTTATTTTGGTCAAAAGTTGGTGATGTTAGGTGTTTTAAATGAATAGAATAAGAGGAATAAAGATGTTATCATCTTTTCACTATTCCTACATCTTCATCCACCGAAAATTGAAGAGAAATAAGGGTTATGGAGCTTAAAGTTTTCAGCAAACATTTCTCCTCACAAGTAAGTGATTTTTATGATCTTGCTTGATAAAAAATTGTACTTTTGGAATCCCCAAAGCTTAAGCTAGCTAATGAGGGGACTAATTTGTAACATGGTTGAGAGTCTAGGGACTTGCCATGAGAGATTTTATGCTGGTTCCAAGGTCTCGAAGTACTTTATCAAAGGTTCAATCAAAAACCTATCCCTCGTAATAGGTGACTCGGATTTTTGGTGTCGCGGAGAGCATCGCGTTACGGATTCCGAATAAGGTGTGTAATCTCATACCCTTCCACATACATATCTGAAATGGTATGTAATCTCACACTTCTCTGAAAGTTTGTATGAAATATGCTTTTAATCGGTGGAAATACCGAAGAAAACTAAAAACTTTCAAAGAAGTGTGAAATTACACACCATTTCAGATATGTATATGGAAGGGTATGAGATTACACACCTTATTCGGAATCCGCAACACGATGCTCACCGCGGCACCTAAAGGTACAATCGGTCAACAATTAGTCCAAAGCCCAATTTACAACTTCAACCAAGTATTGCGATTGATTAACAATCTATATCACTTACCAACAATCTGAGTCTCTTATTACGAGAGATGGGTGTTCGATTGGCCCTCTAATAAAGTACTTCGAGACTCTACTTACCAACCCTCTTCCGAAAGCCAAAGACTAGAAAGATGACGAGAGTGTAAGCTAACACTCTACCGATTCAGTCCACACCAAGAGAACCAAGAGGATGGAAGTAGCAAGGAATAGATTCGGCCTTGGTCAAAAGAACAGGGTGACTAATCAATTTTAGAAGAGGGAGTAAAAGAGAAACAAGAAGGAAATGAAAGAAGAGGACGAACACTTTCTTTCACCACCGAAAACCCGAGAAGGCAAAGAAGCTTCGGCAACCACAAGAACCAAACTTCGATTATGAGATGAACTTGATGTTTCAGTTATGGTGTAGAATAGAGATTGTTTGAAAAGAAAAGAGTGAAGTTAATAGGCAAACTAAAGTTTCGGCAAAGAGGAAATACAATCAAAAGAACCAAAAATATTTCTGAAAGGAAAAATGACCAAAAACTAAAATTGCCTAAACACCCCTCTTCATAGCCGAATATCATCCCCCCATGCACTTCTCATTTCATTCATCTTTCTTTTTTTTTTGACCTAACTTCTCCACTACCTCTCATCCATGATTCACTCCCTAAAATGCTCCATAATTCACTCTCCATCATTCCTTTCTTTCACCCATAATTACTCCCTCACCTACTCCACTAATCAATCATCCCATCATTATGTTTTTCTTTATTTCTTTTTCTTTTCTTTTTCCTTATTTTTCTCCTTACCATACCTTTCCATAATTTAATAAGTCCACCTTACCTAAAATCCCTTATTTTCCTCCTTACCATACCTTTCCACAATTTAATAAGTCCACCTTACCATAATTTAAAAGTCCAATTTTGCCATATTTACAAGCTTGGCCGAAATTTAGGGAAATAGTACAAAAATAATAGTCAAAATTTGCACACAATGGGATTTGAACCTCTTCCCTCAAGGTACTTCACTTGATGCCATAACCTCCTTGCCATATGCTCATTTATGCTAGCAATTTACTCTTTTATTTCCATAAGCCTTGATGCCACTTACTATCTCTCCTTAATAGGCTTAAACACAAAATTTTACTAAGGCCCAACTTGAACTCGAAACTTCATAGAACTCCGTAACATTCCAAAATCACCTTACTAATAAGTCCCACTTGAAATAATGCCATTCTCAAATTCCCATAAATTTTAAACACTCCTACGCCCAAGGCCCAATGGGCCCAATCCTACTAGGCCCAATTTAGGGATGTTACAAAAACTAAAAACCGGCATCCGTAATCACTCGGGTGTGCGTATGATCGTAGTGGTAATCATATTTCGTAATAAAACAGTTTCGGTTAGAAGCAGTGACGTGTTTTTGAAAACTCACTAAACATAGGAGAAAAGGAATTAGAAAGTGAATAAGATATCAAATTAAAGCTTACTGTGTCTATTTTAATATGGAAGAAACGGAGAAGGAAAAGGAATTTTATATATATTGATTTTAGTGAGACTGATTCTGATTAACTTCGGGGTTCACTGATCTGTTTTGGAAAATTCATATAAAATTGTACAAAATGAATTATGGGTTATAATTTATATGTATGGATTCCTTAGTGAGCCTATTTACAAGAGAAACAAGTTGGAACAGTATATGAAAACCGTACAGTGAGATATTTGAAATTAAGGTAAGAGAGGTCAGAATTGTTGGACAGTGAAACAAGGGAAGATTTAAGGAATAAACTGTACTAAATGGCTAGGCCAAAAATTCTGGAAAATTTACAGTAAGAAGATATATGAGTCTAGTTTCAAGGAAATTTTACGGATCTAAATTTTGAGTTTCCTAACTCGAGTTATAATCAATTTAGTCAGTATGACGCAAATGGACAGTTTTAAATTTTTATGCCCAAATTAATAGTTAAGTCCAGAATTGCGAAATTACCCCGTTTGGGCCTAAAATGGATTTTTGACCCAATAGTTCCGAAGAGACCCAAATAGAATTCTGTGCCACTCGAGGCGATAGTAGGCCTTCGGAAACACCGTTGAATATGAAATTACCAAAATCACCCTTGGAGGGTAAATTACCGAATTACCCTTAGTGGGTAAAACTACCGAATTTACCCTTGGAAGGTAAATTACCGAATTACCCTTGATGGGTAAAACTACCGAATTTACCTTTGGAAGGTAAATTACCGGATTACCCTTGGTGGGTAAAACTACCGAAATTACCCTTAGAGAGTAAATTACCGAATTACCCTTGGTGGGTAAAACTACTGAATTTACCCTTGGAAGGTAAATTACCGAATTACCCTTGGTGGGTAAAACTACTGAATTACCCTTAGAGGGCAAATTACTGAAATACCCCTGGGTTGTGCAAATTACCGAAATACCCATGGGTTGTGCAATTACTGGAATACCCCTGGGTTATGGAAATTACCGAAATACCCCTGGGTTGTACAATTATTGAAATACCCCTGGGTTGCAAAATTACCAAAATACCCTTAGAGGGTAAATTACCGAAATTCCCTGGGTTGCGAAATTACTGAAATACCCTTGGAGGGTAAATTATTGAAATACCCCTGGGTTGCAAAATTACCGAAATACCCTTAGAGGGTAAATTACTGAAATACCCCTGGGTTGCAAAATTACTGAAATACCCTTGGTGGGTAAAATTTCTGAATTTCCCTTAGAGAGTAAATTATCGAATTACCCTTAGTGGGTACGATTATCGAATTATGAAAATGCCCTATGGACTGAATTACGAAAATGCCCCTAATGGGCCGAATTACGAAATGTCCCTATGGACCGAATTACGAAAATACCCTTTATGGGCCAAATGTGATATTTGATATATGGGTAGTTTGATATTTGTGATATGGGCCAGAGTGTGTAATTTCACACTTATCTCATGGGTTAGATATTATACCGTAAGCATTATAATAAATCGTAAAATTTGTAAAATCAAAAAATACGGTATAATAACACTTTTTGTGTAAATGCATGAAACCGGTATTAAGGTTGTGGGAATTACGGATTTGCCCTTAATGGGTTATTTTGTTAAAAAGTGATATTTTGGGCCATATGAATTATTTTGATAAATTGGCCAAGTGTGAAATTTGAAAAAAAAAAAGGCCTCATGTGATTAATGGGCCAAAACTTGCTAGATCGATTAATGGGCCAAAATTTGCTAGATCGATTAATGGGCCAAAATTTGCTAGATTGCTTAATGGGCCAAATTGTCAAGATTGATTAATGGGCCAAATTGCTAGATTGCTTAATGGGTCAACTTGTATTATGGGCCTTATGATGAAATTATTCTATGAATATTGTTATGCTTTGTATATGCATACATGATTGCATGGGTTGGGATAAAATTGAAGAGAAGTGCTAGTGGCTCTGCCACAATCTAGTTCGGTGACTCTGTCACAATCCAGTTCGGTGGCTCTGCCACAATCTAGTTCGGTGACTCTGTCACAATCCAGTTCGGTGGCTCTGCCACGATCTAGTTCGGTGACTCTGTCACAATCTAGTTCGGTGGCTCTGCCACAAACATTTTAAATGGCTTTATGCCTGCGATTGGTGTGTTGGCGGGGTGGGTTGACTTGATCCCCACGGGTGATGTGTAGCGGATGGAAATTAGGTTTGGTTTGGGATTTGCATATCATATGCATATTATATACATGTTATTATGTTATAATTGTAAATGGGCTTAGGCCCAAAATATTGCTATGTGTGTTCCGACCCAGTGGATGATGGTAAGGGGATTACACACTGAGTTCTTGTAACTCACCCTCTTTCTCTTAACCTTTTCAGGTAATGCTCAGTGACGTGGACTTGGGCCTTGGATGACTCAATGGAGACCATACTTTAGAAATGGTTTATTTGGACTTCGGACTACTTTCTTGTTTATTTTATTACTCTACTATTTTGGGTTAAATGTTGTAATCAGGCCTCGGATTTTCTTTCAAAATGCTTTTGCAACTCTATTCCCAAACGTCCCATTTTCGTAAATTGTTTATTTCAAATATATTTTCACAACCAAAAAGGTTTTTAAAGAAAATTACGCTTTCAAGTAAATAACAATTGCTTAAGTGTTTTGGGTTTTAACAAAGAGGCTGTAATTCTCAAACAAGTTTTTAACAATCTCAAAGATGGTTTGAAAAAAAAAACTTCCATGTGACACACCAGATTTGGGCTTAACTTCTAGGCCGGGTTTGGGGTGTTACAAAACCACCACGGAATGTTTCTGAAGTTCGAAGATTTCTAGGACTTGCTGGTTAGTACAGGCAATTTGTGAAAGGTTTCTCTATGATTGCTACACCGTTGACAAAACTGTTACAGAAAGATGTTAAGTTCGAGTGGTCAGAGAGATGCCAGAAGAGTTTTTATCAACTGAAAACTTTGTTGACTGAAGCACCAGTGCTAGTTCAACCCTCGAGTAAAGAGTTCGTTATCTTCAGTTATGCATCTTTGAATGGTTTGGGTTGTGTTTTGATGCAGGAGGGTAAGGTTGTAGCCTACGCCTCGAGACAGTTAAAGTCGTACGAAAAGAACTATCCGACACACGATCTTGAATTGGCTGCTATAGTTTTTGCTCTGAAGATATGGTGCCACTATCTGTTTGGTGAAAAATGTCATGTTTATTCCAATCACAAAAGTCTAAAGTACTTAATGACTCAAAAAGGTTTGAATCTGAGACAACGACGGTGGTTGGAATTATTAAAAGATTACGAGCTTGTGATTGATTATCACCCGGGAAAGGCTAATGTAGTTGCTGATGCTTTAAGCTGAAAATCATTATTTGCTTTACGTGCGATGAGTGCAGATATGACTATAACTAACGATGGTACAATTATAGCAGAATTGAAAGGGAGACCGTTATTTGTTCAACAGATTTGCGAAGCTCAAAGGGTTGATAATAATTTAATGGCGAAAAGGAAGCATTGTGGTTTGAATGCTGACTCGAAATTTCAAATTGATGCTGAGGGATGTTTGTGATTTAGAAACCGAATATGCGTACCAAAGGATCCTGAGTTGATTCGAATGATTTGTAATGAAGCTCATAATAGCAGATTGTTTGTTCACCCGGGTAGCACAAAGATGTATAATGATTTGAAACATCATTATTGGTGGCACGGTATGAAGCGAGATATTTCAGATTTTGTGTCAAAATGTTTGATATGTTAGCAAGTAAAAGCCGAGCATCAGGTGCCATCAGGATTGCTTCAGCAGATTATGATACCCGAGTGGAAATGGGATCGAGTCAAGATGGATTTTGTATCTGGTTTACCGTTGACACCAAGCAAGAAAGATGCGCTCTGGGTTATTGTTGATAGATTGATGAAATCGGCTCACTTTATTCCGGTTCGTACAGATTACTTGCTTGATAATCTAGCTGAGTTGTACATTTCTCAAATTGAATCGGACTTGGACCGATAAAATAGGCCTAAAATTTTGTTACGGCTTGGACATGATGAACTCTAGTTACATCCAACTCTGAATAACAATTAAGAGAATGAGTGCAATATTTTGAATGGGTCTGGTTTTAGGCCCTCTACTATGCTAAAATATATTTTCTACGCTTTAGTTTGATACAAGTTATCCCTCTATTTTTAAAAAGTTATTGATAAGTCTAAATTGATAAAGTTATTTGAATTCTATACAATGAGATAACTGAGTTTTTGTAAAGATATGTCAGAACCATCGAACAGTGAAACTGGGGAAACTTTAATGAATAAACTGTACTAATTGGCCACATGAAAAATTCTGGAAAAATTATAGTAAGGAGATATATGAGTCTAGTTTCATGGAAAATTTACGGATGTAAATTTCGAGTTTCGTGACTCAAGTTATAGTCAATTTAGTCAACATGACACAGATGGATAGTTTCAATTTTTATGCCCCGGATTAGTAGTTAAGTCTAGTAATGCCTCATGCTCGACTCCGGCAACGGTCTTGGGTAAGGGGTGTTATATGGATATTGGCCCATTTGTCTTTGTGTAGCACTTGAAGCCCTAAGGTGTCGTTTTGGATGAGGAGGGTCAAAAGACCATGGTCAGAGTGAGCGGGCAACCCTATGGCGAGTTCTAGTTATGGACATGGTGGATACAAGTTTGCTATCATCATCTGCAGGTAATTTTCCAGATTTGAGTCCTTCTCAATGTATTTCTCTTCTAACCCCAAGCTTTTTGATATTCATCTCACTATTTCTTTCAAAATTAATCATAATTTTCTAACCTCAGTGAATTTTTAAAATTCAAAAATAAGTTTTAATTTTGCCGATGGACATTGTTGCTACTGTAGGATGATGTGGGTTCAAGCACGCTAAATAGCATTATCTTTCTATTTGTGGGTTAGAGAGGCTATGGGTGATTCTAAGCATTGTCTCAAAAAAAAAACTATGATCAAAACCTATAACATAATTTAATTAAAACTACAACCACAACTCAAAATGAAAAATACATGCAATAACTCTTTTTCATATGCTTTCTTTTAAACGTTTTCCGTTTTTATATACTAAACTATCAATTTTTAAAATTAACCTAAAATGGATGTTATCGAATATCTTGACAAAATAGTATTTTTTATTAACTAAAATAACCTAAATTTTGACATTTTACCATTACTTTTGTCGAAACTATTTTTTGTTTAAAAAATTGGGTCGACTTTTAAAACGAAAATGGAGTCGCCACCAATCTTTTTTGATATGTGATTAGGTCACCTTGAGATTAATCGTTAAAACATTTTGATTTATTAAAATAATGATTTTGGCCTACGAAATTCGAGAAAACAGGTTCGGGAGTCGGTTACGTACGAGGAAGGATTAGCACCCTCGTAACGCCCAAAATTGGTACCGAATTAATTGATTAATGTCTTAATGTCAAAAATTTGAAAAGATCTTAAAATACGATTCTCTTTGTTAAAGAAAACTTGAATAAATTAAATTGGATGCCAAGACCCGTTTATTTCGAAGGAGTAAAATATCATATCCAGTGAGTTAGGATACGAAATTTAGAATCCTCGAAACTAATCTTGTCTTTTGACATTCAAAACTCGTACATTTAAATTTAATAAGGATATTCGGTAATTTGGGTCAAATAAAAAATCGAAACCCAGTAAGTTAGGGCACAATTTCTCAAAATTTCAAATGCAGAATATTGCCTTTGCTTTTAGAAATCCTTATCTCGAGATAACAAAATGTCATATTCAGTGAGTTAGAACACAATATTTTTGAATTCCCAAGAATAAGCTTTTATTTAATCTAAATGTTTTAGTTTAAAAATAATTGGTTCTTTAGACTCGATAAGAAAAATCGAAACCCAGTAAGTTAGGGTACGATTTCTTTCGAATCTTAGAACGCGGAGTATTAGCTAATTTCAAAATTTTAATGCATCGAATAAAATAAAATATGATCGTAACAAAATGGAAAATGAATTACAACGCCGATATGTATAATAGAATGAATGAAGGCATAATATAAATAGCAATAAAGGCAAATATAAAATACAATAAAATAAAATTTAAAACCAACAATCTATATGAAATAATAAGTAAAAGAACAAATAAATAAAAGAAGAAAATAATAACAAAAATAAAAGCTAATGGTAAATCAATAAATAAATAAAGATTATATACAATAATTTAAAGATAATAAAATAATAATAGTAGTAACAAAAATACAACAATAATAATAATAATAATAAACTATAATGAAAATATGTTAATAAAAAAATAATAGTGAAAATAAATAAATAAAAGTAATAACAATAATCATAAGAATAATAATAGTAGTAGTGAAAATAATAATAATAATATAGTAGTAGTAAAAATAAAAATAATATTAGTAATAATAAAAATAATAGCAATAGTAATAATAGCAATAATAATAATAAATATAATTATAGTAATAATAATATCAAAAATAATAATGATAGTGGTAGTAATAAAAAATAGTAATAATAATACTAATAAATATAATAATAATAGTAACAATAATAATAATAATAATATTTACAATAATATTAAAAATAATCAATAATAATAACAATATTAAAATAATGACAAATAATAAAAAGAAAAAAAGAAAATAAAAAAGGGACTAAATTAAACTTAAAACAAACATTTAGGGAGAATCTAAAAAAAAAAAGAAAGGGACCTATCCGAACTCGCGAATAACATGGAGGGACTAAAGGGGAAAATATCCCCTCCCTCCAAAACGCTGCTTTTTACAAAGGACCCAATCGAAATCGTAATAAATTATAGGGCCAAATTAGAAAATAAAAAAACTTGATTATAAATTAATAAAAAAGCGGAAGGGTTAAAAGTGCAATTAGCCCTTCCGTTAAAAACACACGGATCCTAGGCCTGGAGCGGGTTGGATTCGGGTCGGGCTCCCCAAAACGACGCCGTTTTGGGCGTCTGGGGGGCCTAATGAAACAGCATCGTTTTGCCTTGCTATTTAAACCCAAATTTTTCTAAATAAAATTCATTTTTCCTCTTTCTCTAAAAAAAATCTTTTAAAACTCTCTCAACTACTCTCTCTCTTCCCTTAATCCAGCCAGGATTTCTGGTGAACCACCGTCGCATTGACCGCCATCGTTGCCGCCGTGCGCGACGGCTGAAGATCAGAACAGTGGGGTTTCCTTCTTTTTTACTGTATATATGTATATATATATATATATATATATATTAAATATGAGTATGTAGTTTTAAACAAAAAAATTATATGTATGTATGAGTGGTTTCTTAGAGATAAAAAGGAAGGAAAAAATAAACAATGAAATAAACCTTTGCTGCTCTATATTCTGATTTTCGTATATTCCGTGTATCTTCGTGAAAAAATGTATAGAGATCTTTGGCTCCTTTTATAACCGAAAAATTCGAAAATAAAATCAAAATACAATATTCGTTTGCTATGTTATTTGCTGTGCTATTTTGCTGTTTTGCAGGTGAAACCGTCGGGCGTGGGACTGAGGCGCACGTGTGGGGGCTTGGCTGTTCTAGCAGCGCTGGAAAGCTCCAGGCAGAAACCTCTAGTGTTTTTGGAAAATTTTTGGGCCATTTGGCTTAGTATTTGGGCCTGTTATTAGGTTTAGTAGCTTGGGTATGTTAATTAATTTTTTTGTAATGGACTTTTATTAATGGACTGTTGTTATTTTTATTTTTTGGTTTTTATTGTTTTGTATTTTTGGTTTGGTTAATTGGTACTGAGCCCGGGCAAATTTGGGCTCGTACAGCTGTCCCTCTTTGCTCATTGTCGTGTAACGAGAATGGAGCAAAGATTTAAAAAGGGCCAATTTTGCTCGGTCTTGCCGAATCTTGACTTCTTTCGGTGTTTTTCTTCTTCGAGTGGCTTTATTCCATCTCACTGCATCTTCAGGGGCATGAGAACTAGCGCTTCGATCCAATTCAAGGAAATTAGACTTGTAGCTTCAATCTGCTCTGCCGCAACTTCAGGGAGATAAGATTTGCTATCTTCAGTCTGCTCTGCTGCAACTTTAGGGAGATAAGGTTCATGGCTTCAATCTACTTCACTGCAATTTCAGGAAGATAAGATCCACCGTAATCTGTAGTTTTAATCTATTTCACTGCAACATCAGGGAAATACGATTTGTTGTCTTCAGTCTTCTCCGTTGCAACTTCAGGGAAACAAGACTGTGGCTTCAATCTTCTCCACTGCAACTTCAGGAAGATAAGATCTGCCTTAGCTTTAATCTGTTCCACTGCATCTTTAGGGAAATAAGGTTCGCTATCTTCAATTCGCTCCACTGCAACTTCAGGGAGATAAGGGTAATGGCTTCAATCTGCTCCACTGCAACTTCAGGGAAATGAGATTCGCCATGGTGGATTTGATCCGACTACTGCAACTTCAGAGGTATAGGACTTGTGGATTTGTCGATCTTGTTACACCGTCTTATGGGGAACATGAACTGAAGAATCAATTGATGGACTTATGCTTATGCATAATGATTAGGATGTCATGATTGGAATGAATCAAATACTCCTAACTAAATGTATTATGGATGGTATTTGCATGAATGCAGAATGTCATGAGAATGATCCTTTTTTAAACTTATAATGATTAGGATGCAATGGTCAGAATGAATCGAATGCTCCTAACTAAATGTGTTTTGCATGAATGCAGAATTTCATGAGAATGATCCCTTTTTTAATGCTTAGGGTTGTCATTGCTCATTGTTTTTTCAAGTTTGTATCATTGACGTAATATCCTGTCTTCTTGTTCAACCGACATTTTTTACAGAAAGTCCGAAGAAATGGTCACTGTTCAGAGTTTCCTTCTTACATATTTCCAACCCTTAGGCTTGGTGAGTTCTAAATAATAGTCCTGTTTCAGGTTCTCATACTATTTAGAAGTTTCCAGAGTAATATGCAAAACTTCTTTTGTGAAAGTATTGTTAGTCCATTAATCATTACTTCAATACAAAATACTTGAAAATGATCATAATGATGGATAAAACTGAAATTTATCAGGGACGAAATCTAAATAGAATAGGTTAATTAAAGAAAGCAAACATTGCTAGAATACAAAAAGGTAAGGGGAAAAGAGAGGTGCCCTAGATATCGCAGCCTGAGCTTCTTTGTACGGGCTTTCTAAAGACCATTTTAAGCTCAATATGTGTTTAGGAGATCAAGAGTACTCTGTTGATGCCCCAAGACGTAACATCTCTCCTTCTTCTTAATTCAGGTATAACAAGATCACCGCATGCCCCATCTTTGATCACAATTTGAGCTGCCCTTTTCGGGTTTTCGACTCAAAAACCCCTTTGGTCTCAAGGCGCCCTTTGCGGGTTTTCACCTTGGCCTCTCCGTTTTTTCTTTTCTTTTCTTTTTTTTTTCTTCTTCTTTTTTTTAGAGAAAGTCTCAAAGTGCCCTTTGTGGGTTTTCACTTTGGCCTATTTTCCTCTTTAAGAATAGTACTTTTTGACTGAATCTGAATTTACAGGATTGAACAAGTTTTTCCCAACCATTTTGGCCAAAATCAGTGCTCCTCCGGAGAAAGCCTTTTTTACCACATAAGGTTCTTCCCAATTTGGTATCCATTTCCCGCTGAAATATTTTTGTATGGGGAGGATCTTTTTCAAAACCAGGTCCCCTTCGTGAAATTCTCTTGGGCGCACATTTTTGTCATAAGCTTGCATCATTCGCTTTTGGTACATCTGACCATACCGAATAGCTCTTAGCATTTTTTCCTCAATCAAATTCAACTGATCATACCGAGACTGGATCCATTCTACTTTATTTAACTTTAGCTCTGACAAAACTCGAAGGGAAGGTATCTCTACTTCAATGGGTAGAACCACCTCCATTCCATAAACCAATGAGAAAAGCGTTGCCCCGGTAGAGGTCCTGACTGATGTTCGATAAGCATAGAGAGGAAATGGTAACTTCTCGTGCCAATTTTTATAAGTTTTAGTCATTTTCCCCACAATCTTCTTAATGTTTTTATTGGTTGCTTCCACTGCACCATTCATTTTTGGACGATACG
The DNA here is from genome assembly GCA_005393395.2 of Gossypium australe. Lineage (NCBI taxonomy): Eukaryota > Viridiplantae > Streptophyta > Magnoliopsida > Malvales > Malvaceae > Gossypium > Gossypium australe. The sequence goes on along the minus strand of CM016626.1, from coordinate 35,158,909 downwards.
GTGACGAATTGTGGTGTCTGGTCTTGAATTGACTGCAGACCTCCGCGATCGTGCTGTTGTTCAAGTTTAATGCATTGTCAGATATGATCCTCTCAGGCATTCCATATCGACATATGATTTCTTTTTTTAAGAATCTGCTGACTGTTGATTTAGTAACACTAGCATATGAAGTAGCCTTTACCCACTTGGTGAAATAGTCGATGACTACAAAAATGAAACGATGCCCATTTGAAGCTTTTGGAGAGATCGACCCGATGACATTCATGCCCCACATAGATAAAGGCCATGTGGAAGTCATAACATGCAAGGGCGAAGGAGGTACATGAATTTTGTCTCCATAGATCTGGCATTTGTGACATGTTTTAGCATAATTGATGCAATTTCCTTCCATGGTAGACCACTAGTATCTGAATCTCATAATTTGTCTAGCCATTGTTAAACCATTGACATGTGTTCCACAAACACCTTCGTAGACTTCTTCCAGAATTTTCTTAGCTTCAACAGCGTCCACACATCTCAACAGTACCTGATCCTTTTTTCTTTTATACAAGATCTCTCCGTCTAAGACATAGTCACAGGCTAGTCTTCTCAACGTCCTCTTATAGTTCCCGGTCGCTTGTTCAGGGTATTCATTATTTCTCATGTATCATAATATATCTTGGTACCAGGGGTGATCATCTCTTTCTTCTTCCTCCATATTGTAACAATAAGTTGTGGCCTCGAAAATACTCATTTGAATGGGTCTCACATCCTCTTGTTTGATTACTTTGATCAAGGAAGCCAGAGTAGCCAAAGCATCTGCCATATGGTTTTCATCTCGTGGGAGATAATTGAAATTAATATTATCAAACTCCTCAATTAACCCCATAACTATCCTTTGATAATTGATCAATTTGAGGTCTCTTGTCTCCCATTCACCTTTCAGTTGGTAGATCACCAATGCAGAATCTCCATATACTTCCAGTGCTCTAATTTTGCGTTCTATGGCATCACGGAGTCCCATGATACATGCTTCATATTCTGCCATATTATTTGTACAATCAAAGTCTAATTTGCAAGTGAATGGATAATAATCTCCATCTGGGGATGCCAAAACTGCCCCAATTCCATTACCTACAACATTTGATGCTCCGTCGAAGTTTAATTTCCAAAAGTGATCTTTTGTAGCGTCTTCTTCAATAGCTACCACATATATTAGTTCCTCATTAGAAAAGTCGAAATTCAGAGGCTCGTACTCTTCTAGAGCTTTGCTGGCTAGAAAATCTGCTACTACGCTTCCTTTCACAGCTTTTTGGCTCATATAAACTATGTCGAATTCAGAGAGGAGAATTTGTCATCTAGCCATCCTTCCATTCAAAGGAGTTGACTCCATCATATATTTTAGAGGATCCAACTTTGATATTAGCCATGTCGTATGATATATCATGTATTGCTCAACCTTCGAGTTGTCCTAATCAAGGCACAACACAATTTCTCAATTGGCGAATATCTCATTTCACACTCAGTGAATTTCTTACTGAGATAGTATATCGCCTTTTCTCTTCTTCCCGAATCATCGTGTTAACCCAGCACACATCCCATAGAGTTATTAAACACTGTTAAATATAGTATTAATGACCTATCTGGGCATGGAGGTGACAAGATTGGAGGACTCGACAAGTATTGTTTAACCTTATCGAAGACTTTCTGGCATTCATCATCCCACACACCTGGGTTGTGTTTCTTGAGAAGGCGAAATATTGGATCATATTTCTCATTCAATTGTGAAATGAAACGATCAATGTAATTTAACCTTCCCAGGAAACCTTGGACTTCTTTTTGAGTGCGCGGTGGAGGCAATTCTTGTATAGCTCAGACCTTGTCTGAGTTAATCTCGATTCCCCTCTCACTGACTGTAAAGCCCAACAATTTTTCGGACCTAGCTCCAAAAGTACATTTTGTTGGATTGAGCTATAATTGGAACTTCCTCAGTCTCAAGAATAACTTCTTCAAAACTTGGATATGTTCCACTTCTGTTCGGGACTTTGCGATCATATCATCGACATAAACTTTGGTTTCTTTGTGCATCATATCGTGGAACATGGTCACTATGGCCCTTTAATATGTCGCTCCTGCATTTTTCAACCCAAATGGCATCACCTTATAACAAAATGTACCACACAAGGTTATGAAGGTGGTCTTTTCCATGTCTCAAGGGTGCATTTTTATCTGATTGTATCCCTAGAAGCCATCCATGAAGGAAAACAACAAATAGCCTATCGTATTGTCCACCAACATATCAATGTGAGGCAAGGGGAAATTGTCTTTCGAGCTGGCCTTATTCAAGTCTCTATAATCTACACACATTCGTACCTTCCCATCTTTCTTAGGGACAGACACAATGTTGGCTACCCATTCTGAGTATTTGACTTCCTACAGGAATCTGGCATCAAACTGCTTTTTGACTTCCTCTTTTATTTTCAGTACAATGTCTGGCCTCATTCTCTAGAGCTTCTGCTGAACCGGTTTGCAATCCTCTTTTATGGGGAGGCGGTGTACAACAACTTCAGTGCTTAACCTTGGTCTATCTTGGTATGACCACGCGAAGATATCTTTGAATTCTTGAAGTACCTCTACGAGGTCTCGTTTCGTTTCTTCAGTTATGTACATTCCAATTTTCACTACCTTTCTCTCTTCCAACGTCCCAATCTCTATTGTTTCTTTATGAGGTAGAATTTTCTTTTCCTCCTGTTTTACCATTCTTAACAAGTCCGGAAATAAGCCACATTCTATGTCACCTTCAAAGTCCTGGGATCCATTTAAACATGTATCTTGTTCAAAAGGAGATTCTAAATCCATAGCAGCGTTACTCATGTCGTTGATATCCGGGGATCTGTTGTAGGTACAAAAAAATATACAAAGAACGAATGAATTTAAGAATAATTATTTGTATGGTATGATTATGAATGTGATGAAAGAATGATTTGGAAAAAAGATCCAAGGAATGAAAGAATTTGACATAATTATTTGGATAGAAAGAATGAAAAAATTTAAAAGAATGAGAGGATATTTATTCAAAATGATCTCAAATATGTATTTCATAATGATGTTTAGACATAAGCCTATTTCACAAAGGAATTCTTATTGCTTCTAAGCTAAAAGCAACAAGTGTGTTTTGAACATTACTCTGTGTAAGCTCTAAAAACTACAGGAATTTCTTCTGCAGTCCAGTTATTCAGAACACTCCCAGGTTCATAAGGGCGGATATCTAACAAGGTCCCCCCTTCAGTGGTTTCTTCATGTATGGCATTGATGTAAACATTTCCCATCATTTCTTCAAGACCTTCTTTCCTTGGCGTCCTTCGTTCGGGATGAATAATCCCTCCCGACACAAAAGTTTTGAGTATGTGGGGGAATACCATTAGTTCCCATCTAATTTCTTCCCCACTCAAACGTGTTCTTCTTCTTTCTTGCCTTTTTTTCTAGTTCTTTCCTTTTTTGTCTCACATTTGGCTTGTATTCTAAGCCAAAGCGGTCATACTTGTCCTTCAGCATTGGAACCTCAACTCTTCCTTGGAGAAGTCTCCCCAGTTCTTTTTCGGGTAAGACTCCCTTTCCTACCGTCATTTGTAATCCCATCCTAGTAGCCTTGGATATTTTTGGCGCTGGAATCCGATTCCCTTCAGTAATGAATGTTACATTTACAAACTCCAAGTACGGTGCATCACTGGTTACAGCTGAGATAATATCTTCTTCCGCATTTATCGTTATCAGCCGACCCTCTGATACTAGCTTCAATTTCTGGTGCAGCGACGAAGGCACCGCCCCGGCCGAATGTATCCAGGGTCTTCCCAATAAGCAATTGTAGGAGGGCTTGATATCCATTACTAAGAAGTCCACCTCATAAGTAGTTGGGCCAATCAATAGAGGTATTTCGATTCTTCCCATGACCCTTATTTCTGTGCCATCAAACGCTCTCACTACATTCTAGCATACCTTCATGTGTGAGCTATCCACAGGTAACCTGTTAAGTGTGGATAGGGGCAATACATTTAGTGTCGATCCATTGTCGATCAAGACCCCAGGCAATGTGTATCCTTTGCATCTGCTAGTGATGTGCAGAGCTTTAGTGGATCCCATACCCCCTGGTGGTATTTCATCATCATTGAAAAAGATGAAGTTATCGGCACTTATATTATTGACCAGCCAATCCAGTTTGTTGACAGAGATATCATTGGCTACGTACGTCTCGTTCAGCACTTTCATTAATGCACTCTGGTGTACCTCTAAATTCAAGTGTAAAGCTAGTATAGATATGCGGGCTGGTTGTTTATGCAACTGCTCCACCACGCTATACTTGCTGTGCTTCAAAAACTTCAGGAATTGCTTGACCTCCTCCTCTTTCAAAAACTTCAGGAAAGTAATAATAATAAATATAATTATAGTAATAATAATATCAAAAATAATAATAATAGTGGTAGTAATAAAATAATAATAATAATACTAATAAATATAATAATAATAACAATAATAATATTTACAATAATATTAAAAATAATCAATAATATTATTAATAATATTATTATTATTAAAATAATGACAAAATAACAAAAAAAAACGGACTAAATTAAACTTAAAACAAATATTTGGGGCGAATCTAAAAAAATAAAAAGAAAGGGACCTATCCGAACACGTGAATAACATGGAGGGACTAAAGGGGAAAATATTCCCTCCCTCCAAAACGCTGCGTTTTACAAAGGACCCAATCGAAATCGCAATAAATTATAGGGCCAAATTAAAAATAAAAAAACTTGATTATAAATTAATAAAAAACGGAAGGGCTAAAAGTGCAATTAGCCCTTCCGTTAAAAATAGTGGATCTTAAGCTTGGAGCGGGTCAGATTCGAGTCAAGCCCCCCAAAATGACGCCGTTTTGGGCGTCTGAGGGGCCTAATGAAACAGTGACGTTTTGCCTTGCTATTTAAACCCAAATTTTTCTAAAAAATTTCATTTTTCCTCTTTCTCTAAACAAAATCTTTTAAAACTCTCTCAACTACTCTCTCTCTTCCCCTAATCCGGCCAGGATTTCCGGCGAACCACCGCCGCACCAACCGCCGTCGGCGCCGCGTGATCAAGAAAGTGAGTTTTCCTTCTCTTTTTTACTGTATATTATATATAAAATATATTAAATATGAGTATGTAGTTTTAAACAAAAAATTATATGTATGTATGAGTGGTTTCGAAGAGATAAAAAGGAAGGAAAAAATAAACAATGAAATAAACCTTTGTTGCTCTATATTCTAATTTTCGTATATTCCGTGTATCTTCCTGGAAAATGTCCAGAGATCTTTGGCTCCTTTTATAGTCGAAAAATTCAAAAATAAAATCAAAATACAATATTCGTTTGCTGTGTTATTTGCTGTGCTATTTTGCTATTTTGTAGGTGAAACCGTCGGGTGTGGGGTGGCCTGAGCGCTCGGTTGGCGTGGGGCTGTGGCGCACGTGTGGGGGCTTGGCTGTTCAAGAGGCACTGGAAAGCTCTAGAAACCTCTAGAAACCTCTAAAAATAGTGGATCCTAAGCTTGGAGCGGGTCAGATTCGAGTCAAGCCCCCCAAAATGACGCCGTTTTGGGCGTCTGAGGGGCCTAATGAAACAGTGACGTTTTGCCTTGCTATTTAAACCCAAATTTTTCTAAAAAATTTCATTTTTCCTCTTTCTCTAAACAAAATCTTTTAAAACTCTCTCAACTACTCTCTCTCTTCCCCTAATCCGGCCAGGATTTCTGGCGAACCACCGCCGCACCAACCGTCGTCGGCGCCGCGCGATCAAGAAAGTGAGTTTTCCTTCTCTTTTTTACTGTATATTATATATATATAAATATATATTAAATATGAGTATGTAGTTTTAAACAAAAAATTATATGTATGTATGAGTGGTTTCGAAGAGATAAAAAGGAAGGAAAAAATAAACAATGAAATAAACCTTTGTTGCTCTATATTCTAATTTTCGTATATTCCGTGTATCTTCCTGGAAAATGTCCAGAGATCTTTGGCTCCTTTTATAGTCGAAAAATTCAAAAATAAAATCAAAATACAATATTCGTTTGCTGTGTTATTTGCTGTGCTATTTTGCTATTTTGTAGGTGAAACCGTCGGGTGTGGGGTGGCCTGAGCGCTCGGTTGGCGTGGGGCTGTGGCGCACGTGTGGGGGCTTGGCTGTTCAAGAGGCACTGGAAAGCTCTAGAAACCTCTAGAAACCTCTAAAAATAGTGGATCCTAAGCTTGGAGCGGGTCAGATTCGAGTCAAGCCCCCCAAAATGACGCCGTTTTGGGCGTCTGAGGGGCCTAATGAAACAGTGACGTTTTGCCTTGCTATTTAAACCCAAATTTTTCTAAAAAATTTCATTTTTCCTCTTTCTCTAAACAAAATCTTTTAAAACTCTCTCAACTACTCTCTCTCTTCCCCTAATCCGGCCAGGATTTCCGGCGAACCACCGCCGCACCAACCGTCGTCGGCGCCGCGCGATCAAGAAAGTGAGTTTTCCTTCTCTTTTTTACTGTATATTATATATATAAATATATATTAAATATGAGTATGTAGTTTTAAACAAAAAATTATATGTATGTATGAGTGGTTTCGAAGAGATAAAAAGGAAGGAAAAAATAAACAATGAAATAAACCTTTGTTGCTCTATATTCTAATTTTCGTATATTCCGTGTATCTTCCTGGAAAATGTCCAGAGATCTTTGGCTCCTTTTATAGTCGAAAAATTCAAAAATAAAATCAAAATACAATATTCGTTTGCTGTGTTATTTGCTGTGCTATTTTGCTATTTTGTAGGTGAAACCGTCGGGTGTGGGGTGGCCTGAGCGCTCGGTTGGCGTGGGGCTGTGGCGCACGTGTGGGGGCTTGGCTGTTCAAGAGGCACTAGAAAGCTCTAGAAACCTCTAGGGTTTCTAGAAAATTTTGGGTCATTTGGCTTAGTATTTGGGCCTATTATTAGGTTTAGTGGTTTGGGCTTGTTAATTTTTTTTTTTTTTTGTAATGGACTTTTATTAATAGACTGTTGTTATTTTTATTTTTTGGTTTTTATTCTTTTGTTTTTTTTAATTTGGTTAATTGGTACTGGGCCCGTACAACTTTTTACATCGAAATTAATTTTAGTAACCATTAACATAACTTAATTATATTTATTAACTATTTAATTATACTATTAAATTTTTATGCCGAGCTTTGGGACATTTTGGATGGTTTGATACTTCTTCAAAGATGGGGTACACCAAGGTTTTGATCCATACTGATAGTTTGGAGGTGGTCAATGCTTTTCAGATTATACACTTCTGAATTGACCTCAATTTTGGTGAGAAAGATTTATCTAATATTTTAGACTATGGATTAGTGGAATACCAGGCATGTTCTTAGAAAGAAAAATCAAGTGGTTGATCACATTGTTAAGATTGCTTCTGAGAGGATAGAAGATGTGCATGTGTTTGTTCATGCACGTGAAGGACTCAAAGCTTGTCTTTGTGTTGATAGAACAAATGACCTTCTCGCGTATGATGAATTAGTTTAGTTATTTTTTTAATGTTTTCTTCCACAAAGAAATTCTTAAAATCCCAAACATTTTCTTCCGTTTAAAACCCATTCTTCATCCTAAAAAAAATCATATTAACTACGGGTTGCTTAATCTCAAAGGTTTTTTTTCTTATTCCAAGCTAGCATATAGTCAATAAAGGATTAAGGGTCAGTTTAGTATTGTTTCTCATAAGCTGATGGGCTCGAAACTAACTAATATTTCGACAAAGGTAAGCGCACCTATCGAACAGTAGTATAGTTGTGGTGAGTCCGGAATATCGAATCCTCAAAGACTAAAATTACTAGTATTAACTATCTTTTTATTATCTAGCCTAATAATTAAGGGGTTTATTTTTAATCTAAAATTAACTAACTAATTGACTAACTAAACTACTATGAACACGACAGAGAGTGAAGAGAATAATCGAATGAATAAAGACAATACCCAAGGAAGAATCCACCTAGACTTCACTTATTATTCTGAATCTGAATTAAATGATTTATTCACTTGACTTTATCTGTAGAAATCCCTAAATTATGTTAATATCTCTTTCAAGACTAAGAACAACTGACTCTAGGTTGATTAATTGAAATCTCTTTCTAATTAAAACCCCTATCGTCGCATTAACTCAATCTATGGATTCCCTTATTAGATTTGACTCTAATCCATTAGATTTATGTCATCCTATTTTTAGGATTGCAATCAACTCCACTTAATTATGTTGGATCTTCTCTTAAACAGGGACTGCTCCACTGAATAAACACATTAAACTTGAATTAATATTCCTGAAAACATCAAAACAAGGATTAAGAACACATAATTAAGAACAAGATCAAGTATTTATCACGTAATTCAGATTTATTAAATAATAAGATTCATCTAGGTTTCATCCTCTCAAGGTATTTAGGGAGTTTAGTTCATAACGTAAAAGGAAAACATCATAGAATTAAGAAAACAGCAAGACATAAAGAACCCAAAAATTTCTAAAGAACTTGATGGAGATCTTCAATCTTGGAGTGAATCCACTTCCGAGATGATTCCGACGGCTTCCTTCGAGTAGTTTCTTCGATCTACCCTGCGTCCCCCTTAGGTCTTCCTCTGATGTGTATTTATAGACTTTTAGAAGGCTCAAAAACTTAAAAATTTGGCTTTTCCCTATGAAAACAAAGTAGGGTACGATAGGGACACCAGCATGTGATCAACCTGTGTGAGGAGGCTCAGGCCGTGTGAGAATTTGCATGGCTCTCGATCGATACGGGCTGGCACACGGGCGTGTGTCCAACCCGTGTGGTGCAGGCTTTGGTAGTGTGGATGTAACATCCTGGAAAGGGCCTATGCATTTTCAGTCTAACTGTACGAAATGACAAGTCTTAAGCACTATGAATAAACTTTTGATATTTTTGGAAACTCAGAAATGTATGAAAATGAATTGGAAATGAACATTTTTGGAAACCTGGAAATGCATGGACATGAACATTTTTGGAAACCTGGAAATGCATGGACATGAACATTTTTGGAAACCTGAAAATGCATGGACATGAACATTTTTGGAAACCTAGAAATGCATAGACATGAACATTTTTGGAAACTAGGAAATGTAAGGAAATGATTCAAAAATGGAAAGTGAACATTTCTGGAAACTTGGAAATGTAAGAAAATGGCAAGTTTACAGAGCCGATCGAAAATTTTAGGAAACTTGGAAATGACCTAGAAATGTCAAATTTTAAAGTTTAAAATAGGAAATTAGGGCAAGGAGGCCTTAAAAGAAAAAGTTGGAGAAATTTGGCACACAAACAGGCTTGGAAAAGTGGCCTGAAGATGCCACTTAGGGCCTATGGAAATGGCGCCATGTGCAAGAGGAATGGGCCTGGGTTCGAGTCATTTGGGAAGCAAATAAATGAGGTTTTATTTTGGCTTCCAGAAGGCTGAGGTGGACGGCACATGCTTCTAGAAAATGAGGTGTTTTATTTTCATAAATATGTGATTAATAAGGTGATAAATAGAAGCTTTTTATTTGGATTATTTTGAAGAGATAATAAAGGATTTTTATTTGGATTATTTTGAAGAGATAATAAAGGATTTTTATTTGGATTATTTTGAAGAGATAATAAAGGATTTTTAATTGGATTATTTTCAAGGGATAATAAAGGATTTAAATTAGATTAAACCCTTTTATTTATCATATTAAAAAGATAAAGTTATCAGATAGAGGAGTGGTGGCCAAGTAAGGGACTCCTTAGCTGATAATTTTGCCTATAAAAGGAAGGAAGGAGGGCTACTCATCAGTTTGTTTCTTTCTCTGCTCTGCCGAAAATTTCTTGGCAAACTCTCTCTGCCGAATTTTCTTCTCCTTTTTTCTTCTTCTTTTCTCTTCTACTGTCAAGCCGAAACCTCTTTGATTCCTGTTTAAGTCTCCATAGTCGAATCTCTGTGGCTTCAATCAAGGGTGCCGTCGACTGTGGTGATAAGGTAAGAATAATGGATTCTTGTTGTTTATTCTCTTTCAACCAAGATTTGGGAACTGATTCTTTTGGTTGTCTTTTGGCCGAATATTAAAGGAGGAATTCCGGGATTTCAGATCTAAGGATTTAAGGTAAGAAAAGCATGGTTTAGGCCAGAGGCCAATTGATTTAAGATTATTAAGTGATATGGAAATCAGATCTAACATATGTGTGTAGGGATTTCAACATCTCCATAGCCAAGGGTTACTTTTCGGGATTTGAAATCACAAGGTATGTGTTTAAGATATTCGGCCAAGGCTATTTTAAATATTTAGATTTATTATCAGAAGCCGAAAACTAACCTGTGGAGTAATATAGTGTTTAGCCGAATTCACAAGGGAGGAATACAAAGATCCGGCCCTTGATTCTTAAAATCAATTCAGTTACAAGGTAAGTAATACAAATCCTAGTTGTATTTGGAAAAATGGCCGAATGGTCTTTTAAATAGTAAGTGATTAACTTATGTAGGATTTGAGATCTAAATCTGTAATCGGTTCTCTTCGGGATTTTCGAGGACTTCATTAAGCGAATCAGGTGTGTACTCCACACTACTTTGTAATATGAATTATGGTTGCATGTATTAATATGTTAATGAAAATATGAGCATGGCTAAGGTACCATGTTAAGGTACTAAGTACTCAGGTACGTTTCCTACTTCTACTAGGAATATGAAATATGTTATTCATAACATGAGAATATGATAAGAATGTGAACTATGGTATATTATGCATATTAATGTTTATGGGGCATATGGTTGTATATTGAAAGGGGAAGTGAAAAGTGGTGATTTAAGACCACAGTAATCTGAAAAGTGGTGACTTACGACCACAGTAATCTGAAAAGTGGTGACTTACAACCACAGTAATCTGAAAAGTGGTGATCTAAGACCACAGATGCGGAGCCTTAAGCCCGCAAATTGGTGTGTAGCGGAAGGAGGGTCGACTTAGTAGTCCCCACGGTGTGTTTGGCAGGTACGGGGGTGTGTAGCGGATGGACAATTAGGTTTGGGTTTGGGAATGCATCATAACTTGTATTTTATGAATGAATGTATTGTATGCCTGATTCTATTACGATTTAGTGCCACGTACACATTGAGTCTGGTTGACTCACCCCGTTGGGGAAATATTTTTTTCAGGTGATGAGCAGTAGTGGACCGGGTCGGCAGGAGCTAAAGGTGGCCATACATCGCAAGGAGAAATTTAAAGACTTGGGCTTTTATTTTACTCAGTACTTAAATTTTATTTTTGGGTTTTGATTGATGTAATAAGGCCATAAGGCCAAGTTGGTTTTCTTTATTTCTGTTTACTTTGAATTATTATGTTACAATTTATTTTTGATTAAGTTAAAGAAAATTTATTTCTTTTAAAATAAAACCTAAATTTTTTTGTCACCTAAATTGAATTGGATTTCCAAATAAAATAAATGGGTTTCCAATCTAAGCCCAACCCAAAACGATATTTTTTTTGAAAATTACACAAATTTTCTCTAAGTAACAAAGAACTTTGAAATTGGTATACTTTAGGAACATACCAGATCCGATTCAGGCTCGTGGGCCGGGTTTGGGGTGTTTCAATTTGGTATCAGAGCCCAGTTTTAAACCCTCGGCCTGGGGTTCAAGGCCCAAATCATTTTCAAATCGAGCCCAAAAGAGTTTTTGAAAATAAGCAGGTTTTTCTGGCATGGCACCTAAGTCTCCGACCCGAAGTCCACCAGGTAAGTACCCCTAACTCTATGTGTGATTATGTGGTTTATGAATTGTATAAGGGTAGAAAAGGCATGGAACGTAGAATAGCATGATAGGAACTTGAACCCTAGGACTAGTCTACTCAAACACAAATACATAAGACTTAATGCAATAAACAAACCTATGGCTAAGTCACTGAGCTAGGGTGTGGTAACCCCTGTACGCATGTATAGGATTGGATCCGGAAGAGCCTGGTATTTAAGCAGTCCCAGTGACTCACCTCCTCTTCGCAGGAATCCTACCTGGTGCGTAGCTGTGGTTCACCCTGACCAGAGAGGGCTCGGTCACAGGCTAAACATAATGACTAAAACCCGAAAGGGAACTAGCCATGTTTAAAAAAACATAACAAACCCTAGTTTTAAAATCCTTAAAACTTTCTTTGGAATTTGAGAAAACCATCTTTACAAAATTCTCTGAAAAAAAATTTTTGATTTATGAAAATCACAAAAAATACCCCTAGTTGTAAAATTACAAAACTGCCCTTGGGATTTGAAAATTACCATATTACCCCGATTTCAATAAAACTCCCTTATTTTGTAAAAGTATCCCAAACCTCTATTTTGCAAAAGTCCAAAATACTCCGATTTGGAAAAAAATTACGAAATTGCCCCTGACTTACAAAATTACCAAAATGACCCTGATTTTCAAAATTTCTGCAACATCACCGATTTGGAAAACAAATTCTCAAAAAGAACCCTCAAGTTTTGCAAATTTTGAAATACCCTTGATTTATTAAGATTTACAAATTTACCCTGGTTTATTACCAAAATACCCCCGAGCTCCAAAATTACCGAAATACCCCCGGATTTCAAAATTTTCCAAAATACCCCGGGAATTCAAAAATTCCAAAATAATTTTTGACAAAATCACCAAGGAACTTTTTCTTTTGAAAAAAAATTACGAAAATACCCCTGTAGGGCAAATTACGAAAATACCCCTGGGTAGTGGAAAAACAACAACAATGAAAACTACAACATTTCTCTGAATGAACGGAAGTTCATAATTGTTTGATTGATGACTGTATGAATAGACTGTGTGCCTGTATGAATACGAAAGAACCACTCCTAAAACTCTTTTCATAAAACTTCTTCGCGGGTAATCAAGTGAAACAAAGACTAATGTATAAAACTCTTAAATCAGATTAAATCGCGACGTTAGAAAATGAGTTCTAAGGGACGTGAACTTAGAGATTGTGCTTAGAAAGTATGATAGTTCTTTAGGATCAGAGTGCGCAGCAATAGCGTAGTGGGGTGAGTTAGACCGTACGATTATTCGTTAGTAAGTAATTTCGAGGACGAAATTATTTTAAGGGGGTAGAACTGTAACATCCTGGAAAGGGCCTATGCATTTTCAGTCTAACTGTACGAAATGACAAGTCTTAAGCACTATGAATAAATTTTTGATATTTTTGGAAACTCAGAAATGTATGAAAATGAATTGGAAATGAACATTTTTGGAAACCTGGAAATGCATGGACATGAACATTTTTGGAAACCTGGAAATGCATGGACATGAACATTTTTGGAAACCTGAAAATGCATGGACATGAACATTTTTGGAAACCTAGAAATGCATAGACATGAACATTTTTGGAAACTAGGAAATGTAAGGAAATGATTCAAAAATGGAAAGTGAACATTTCTGGAAACTTGGAAATGTAAGAAAATGGCAAGTTTACAGAGCCGATCGAAAATTTTAGGAAACTTGGAAATGACCTAGAAATGTCAAATTTTAAAGTTTAAAATAGGAAATTAGGGCAAGGAGGCCTTAAAAGAAAAAGTTGGAGAAATTTGGCACACAAACAGGCTTGGAAAAGTGGCCTGAAGATGCCACTTAGGGCCTATGGAAATGGCGCCACGTGCAAACGGAATGGGCCTGGGTTCGAGTCACTTGGGAAGCAAATAAATGAGGTTTTATTTTGGCTTCCAGAAGGCTGAGGTGGACGGCACATGCTTCTAGAAAAGGAGGTGTTTTATTTTCATAAATATGTGATTAATAAGGTGATAAATAAAAGCTTTTTATTTGGATTATTTTGAAGAGATAATAAAGGATTTTTATTTGGATTATTTTGAAGAGATAATAAAGGATTTTTATTTGGATTATTTTGAAGAGATAATAAAGAATTTTTAATTGGATTATTTTCAAGGGATAATAAAGGATTTAAATTGGATTAAACCCTTTTATTTATCATATTAAAAAGATAAAGTTATCAGATAGAGGAGTGGTGGCCAAGTAAGGGACTCCTTAGCTGATAATTTTGCCTATAAAAGGAAGGAAGGAGGGCTACTCATCAGTTTGTTTCTTTCTCTGCTCTGCCGAAAATTTCCTGGCAAACTCTCTCTGCCGAATTTTCTTCTCCTCTTTTCTTCTTCTTTTCTCTTCTACTGTCAAGCCGAAACATCTTTGATTCCTGTTTAAGTCTCCATAGCCGAATCTCTGTGGCTTCAATCAAGGGTGCCGTCGGCTGTGGTGATAAGGTAAGAATAATGGATTCTTGTTTTTATTCTCTTTCAACCAAGATTTGGGAACTGATTCTTTTGGTTGTCTTTTGGCCGAATATTAAAGGAGGAATTCCGGGATTTCAGATCTAAGGATTTAAGGTAAGAAAAGCATGGTTTAGGCCAGAGGCCAATTGATTTAAGATTATTAAGTGATATGGAAATCAGATCTAACATATGTGTGTAGGGACTTCAACATCTCCATAGCCAAGGGTTACTTTTCGGGATTTGAAATCACAAGGTATGTGTTTAAGATATTCGGCCAAGGCTATTTTAAATATTTAGATTTATTATCAGAAGCCGAAAACTAACCTGTGGAGTAATATAGTGTTTAGCCGAATTCACAAGGGAGGAATACAAAGATCCGGCCCTTGATTCTTAAAATCAATTCAGTTACAAGGTAAGTAATACAAATCCTAGTTGTATTTGGAAAAATGGCCGAATGGTCTTTTAAATAGTAAGTGATTAACTTATGTAGGATTTGAGATCTAAATCTGTAATCGGTTCTCTTCGGGATTTTCGAGGACTTCATTAAGCGAATCAGGTGTGTACTCCACACTACTTTGTAATATGAATTATGGTTGCATGTATTAATATGTTAATGAAAATATGAGCATGGCTAAGGTACCATGTTAAGGTACTAAGTACTCAGGTACATTTCCTACTTCTACTAGGAATATGAAATATGTTATTCATAACATGAGAATATGATAAGAATGTGAACTATGGTATATTATGCATATTAATGTTTATGGGGCATATGGTTGTATATTGAAAGGGGAAGTGAAAAGTGGTGATTTAAGACCACAGTAATCTGAAAAGTGGTGACTTACGACCACAGTAATCTGAAAAGTGGTGACTTACAACCACAGTAATCTGAAAAGTGGTGATCTAAGACCACAGATGCGGAGCCTTAAGCCCGCAAATTGGTGTGTAGCGGAAGGAGGGTCGACTTAGTAGTCCCCACGGTGTGTTTGGCAGGTACGGGGGTGTGTAGCGGATGGACAATTAGGTTTGGGTTTGGGAATGCATCATAACTTGTATTTTATGAATGAATGTATTGTATGCCTGATTCTATTACGATTTAGTGCCACGTACACATTGAGTCTGGTTGACTCACCCCGTTGGGGAAATATTTTTTTCAGGTGATGAGCAGTAGTGGACCGGGTCGGCAGGAGCTAAAGGTGGCCATGCATCGCAAGGAGAAATTTAAAGACTTGGGCTTTTATTTTACTCAGTACTTAAATTTTATTTTTGGGTTTTGATTGATGTAATAAGGCCATAAGGCCAAGTTGGTTTTCTTTATTTCTGTTTACTTTGAATTATTATGTTACAATTTATTTTTGATTAAGTTAAAGAAAATTTATTTCTTTTAAAATAAAACCTAAATTGTTTTGTCACCTAAATTAAATTGGATTTCCAAATAAAATAAATGGGTTTCCAATCTAAGCCCAACCCAAAACGATATTGTTTTTGAAAATTACACAAATTTTCTCTAAGTAACAAAGAACTTTGAAATCGGTATACTTTAGGAACATACCAGATCCGGTTCAGGCTCGTGGGCCGGGTTTGGGGTGTTTCAGTGGATCCTTAAGATGGCCCGTTTTGTCCAGTTTTGGCCTGCTTTCCGTTCCTTTCGCTCCCCTATGCTCTTCTAAGTATAGAAACATGAATTTAAAGGATTAGAAGCATCGAATTCACCAAATTCTATAAATAAACATCCAAAAACACGCTAAGCGTGGGGTTAAAATGTGTTACTTTTATGGTTTATCAAATATCCCCACACTTAAGCGTTTGCTTGTCCTCAAGCAAAATCCTCAACTCACAATTAAAATTAAACTTCCTTAATTCATAATTCTCATCAATAATGTCCTGTCATAATTTATAGGTAATTCATACATTTGATAATTTAACTAAAAGAGTCCTAAAGATTCAAACAATTTAAGTCACAAATTTTTATAGCACAGAAATATAGGTGTTTCCCTTCGTCTAAATAATTACATTTGATTCAAAACCGACAAGAATTGACATCTTTACTAAAGATTCACTCAAATCACTCAAAGTGTTTAAGGTTCAAATTACGCACTCAAAAGTCAAACATGAAAAGTTATTACCATAGGCTTGCATGAAAATCAAATCTCCACCACTATAAAATGAGATGCTACATAAATAAAAAGGTCTTTGAAAGGGTTGTAATGGGGCTTGAGTTAAAGGTGCGGATAAAGGCTGAATTAGAGGGTAAAAATAGAGATTGAATTGACAATTTACGTAACTAGAAAAATGAACTAATACTGAATAATTACAATTGAATAATAACACGAGCTTCTTCTCAAAATGTGAAATTAACTGCTTAAGCTCAAATAACATAGAATTAGTATTTTTTTTTTATCACGTACAATAATAAGACGAATTTAACAACTGAAATAAAGAAAAAAGTTAGGCAACTGATCAAATCAAATCTCGACAAAAAGGGAATCAATAAAGTAGGAGAAGCAAAAATTGGGTTTTAGGTTAATATTAATGGGTGAGTTAAGAAATGGTTTATTGGGCTCAAAGGGACTCACTATGGGTTAATTATGAAGGTAGGCTTTTAATTGAATAAGTGGGTTAAAACCTAGGTGCCTTTATCATCTCAGTATATCAAATCAAGCGTGTGGTCTTGATATGCATAATCGAAGCAAGTTCTAGAATAACAAATCAATATTGACACACTCATAACCAACAATAAAGTGAGCAAGAAAAATATATGCTCTAAAAGGCTCAAAATCTCACAAAAATTATGGTTTTTGATGTCAACCTTGCAAATTTCAAACTTTAAAGTAATATTTAAATTTAGGGAAACAACCTAATAAATTTTTAATTCTGAAAATAGACTTATCATGCTTGATTCTCTAATGTCTTAAAGCTTAAACCATCAATGCACAATTACCTATGACTTAATCCAACACATATCAATAAAAATCATAAGTCAATAAAAATTTTATTCTAATAGTAATATGAGAAAGTTACTTAAGAACAAGGCATAATTCAGGGATTTTCTAATAATGATATAATTAACCTCCCCACACTTAAGGTGTACGTTGTCCTTAATGTACCAAAATAAATAATGAAAATATAATAAGAAAATCATAAGAGAGGGAGAGGAGTGAAACTTCCTGAATTTTGGATGAAATTCGTGGAAGAATGAACGCGGAATTGTAGTGAAGTGTATGATTCTGAGCAACTATTAAGAAAATAAACACAACTGTGGAAGAAGATTAAGGGATTACTCGATGAGGAATAATTATAACAACTAAAATATAGTTCAAAATATAAAAGATAAGTCTTTAAAAATATAATACGAAACATAAAGGAAAATAGACTAAAAAGAAAAAGAAAAAGAAAAATAATAACAAAAATAAATGAACTCAAAGGTCCTCCCCGTTAGATGCGTCGCGAGGTGGCGGTGCCGAATGTGAAATATGGAGATGGTGGCATATCTGCTGTAAGGTGGCCTCTAAACTGTCGAACGGCTGATAACACTGCTGCTCGAAGCGAGTGAGTCGCTCGGATATGTCGGTCAAAGTAGCAGTAGAAGAGGAAGGTCGGTGACTCAGTGGTGGAGGGTGTGGTGGATCCTCGTGAGGGGGAGGAACATCCTCAGTAATGTCCTCGGGATCATCCTGATCATCAGGTCGAGACAGTCAGTACTGGGGGGATTGTAACCACGACATCACTCGATCATCCTCATATGTAGCATGCTCGAAATGTTCTGAGGGGACATCTGGCCAACCAATGAAAGCGAAGAGGATTGCTCTGGTGTGAGGAGACCGAAGTATCGAGCGAGGCGAGTCACGTCATGCCCTAAGCAGATGGGGCCCTTTCTATGGCAATTAGTCTGGTGGCGGAAGGCTAGAGATAGGAAGTATGCCAAGTCGATGACGTGGCCGTGAGCTATGCTCTATAAGTAGTAGGCATCGTGTGTGCTCATGACGCCGTTTCTCTCTCTCCGACCTGTCAAAGTATGAGCGAGGAGTGTGTGAATATACCTTAGGGTAGGAGAGAGGGAAGTCGCCTTCGAGCGATTAGGATCATAAGTCGTCAGAGCGTCGATATCGGTCCAACAATGCGAGGGTGAGTAATGAATGTGGCGATGGAGCTGAAGAAAGTCCTCGGCGCTCATGAACTCCTCCGTATAAAGTCCCAAAGCAGCACCAAATTCTGGGATTCTCATGTAGTGCACCATACCGTCGAGGCGAAAGATGATGGTGCCGAGCTCGTCATGGATAGACATGACGCTCTGTAGGTGGAACGTCGAGCAAAACTCCAAAGTGATCTCCATATAAGTGGCCTCGACAATACTAAAGAAGCGATCCCATGGTGCTGTGATAATGAGGGCACGAACCTCATTAACGAGGTGGACCTACTCCAACGCAGTTTAATCAATGTAGCGGCCTAAACTGAGGGGTCGTACTCGAAGGAGCTGAAATAGGTCCTCCGGTGGGTCCACGGCGAATTGGAGGTAGGGGTGGCGCACTTCAGCGGAGGTGCTCAATGAGGTCGCACCGGGACCCTTCCGCTTTTTTGAAGCGGGAACAGCGACTTTGGTTTTACCTCGAGTGTTGGTCATGGTGTCTGCAAGAAAACGATTAGGAAAAATTAACATGGGTTAACAGACATACTAGAGATATGCTAATAAAAATGGAAACTAATCTAAATGAAGTTCATCAACAGGACTAAGAAATAACATTATTGTGAAAAGAGAAAACTAATTATCAAAATACGGAAAATCAGAAAATAGCAAAACGAAATAAATCTTATTAATAAATAATTGAATATCTAAACTAGTAAATATATAAAAAAAATAAGATCAAGTATGTGGGATATTACTAATAATTAATAGCAAACCAATTAATTAGAATATTCAAATGCAAGAATAAATAAACAATTAAAATTAAGTAAAAAGAACAAAATATGGCATGAATAAATAATTAAAATAGACATAAAAAATAACAATGATAATTAAAAAATATAAATAAAATAAAGTGGGGTAAAGGGAATGTAACCGACGGCAGTGATGGTGGTGGCCGGCGCTAGGGGCGGGCGACAAGGTTAGGGCGACGCAAGGTCTGGTAGGGGCGGGTGTGAGGGCGCAAGGGGTGGGTAGCCGGAGGAAGAAGAACGAAAGGGGAGGGGTGGTTTGGGTGTTGGGAGTGTGGAGGGAATGGGAGGAGAAGGAAAAAGAAGAAAGAAATGGGAAGGGTTATACGGTGCGGCGACCGGAGAAGGGGGCGGTGGCTAGAAAGAGGAGCGGCAGCTAGGGTTTGGGGTGAGTTTTGGGGGAAAATGGATTTGAAGAAAAAAGAAAGATTGGGGTTTTAATAAGTGACACGGTCATGTAGCGGCCCGTGTTGGGTCACACGGCCGTGTCACACGCCCGTGTGGCTTATTCCCCAGCCCGTGTTCTTCGCGATTTGCGAATGCTTGGTTTTCACATGGCCTTGGACACGCCCGTGTGTCCAGGCCGTGTGGTTCACATGGTCACGTTGCACGCCCGTGTGCTAAGCCCTTCGCTTCTCCCACACTCGTGTGGATGTCCACATACCCGTGTGATCGCACACACGGCCGTGTGACCTGCCCGTGGAGCCCCCTAACTTGGTTAAATTTTGAAAAGTAAGGCTCCAGTTTTCACACGGCCTAGGACACGCCCGTGTGTCCAGACCGTGTGGTCAACACGGCCGTGTCGCACGCCCATCTAAACTAAATTTGGGTCGTGTCTCTACCGATTTTTGAGGATTTTAAGCTCCAGGGTCCACACGGCCAAGGACACGTCCGTGTGTCCAGGTCGTGTGGGGGACACGGCCATGTCGCCAAGCCGTGTAGCCCTCTATCGATTTCTTTCAATTTTAAAAACTAAGTCTCCACATCCACACGGCCAGGGACACGCCCGTATGTCCAGGCCGTGTGGGTTAAAAACCTGCATTAAAACATGAATAAATTTAAAAATAAACTAATTACTAGGGTTAGTGCTCGGGTTGCCTCCCAAGAAGTGCTTGTTTAAAGTCCTAAGCTAGACTTACCTTGTATTCTTCTTTTTATGAAGGTTCACGGAGCTGAAGCTCCTCTCTAATATCCCTAAAATCCTCACTGTTATATAGTTTAAGTCGCTGATCGTTTACCTTGAATGAGCCATAAGTCAAATGAGTTACCTCAATTGTGCCATAGGGAAAAATGGTTTTGATTACGAATGGACCTAACCATCATGATCTTAGCTTTCCAGGGAACAGTTTGAGCTTCGAATTGTATAGTAGAACAAGATCTCCAACTTCAAATTGCTTAGGTTGCTTCAAACGAGCATCATGGCGCCGCTTTGTTGCTTCTTTGTATAAAAGTGAGTTCTCGTAGGCATTCGCTCGCCACTCATCTAGCTCATTCAACTGCATCAATCTTTTCTCACCTGCAAGTTTAAGATCACAGTTTAAGAATTTTATAGCCCAAAATGCTTTATGCTCTATTTTGAATGGTAGATGACAACTCTTCCCGTAAACAAGCCTGTATGGGGATGTTCCTATGGGAGTTTTAAAAGCGGTTCTATATGCCCATAAAGCATCATCTTCTTTTAATGCCCAATCCTTCCTCTTCGATTCTACAGTGTTCTCTAGAATGTGCTTAAGTTCTCGATTGGCTGCTTCAACTTGTCCACTGGTTTGTGGGTGATAAGAGGTAGTTGTTATGTGGTGCACTCCATATTTCTTTAAGATTTTATCAAATTGAGTATGACAAAAATGTGTACCCCTATCACTAATAATTGCTCTAGGTGTTCCAAATCGAGAGAAGAGTTTCTTAAGAAATCTCACTACCACTTTAGCATCATTAGTAGGTAAAGCTTGAGCTTCCACCCATTTTGACATATAATCAACCGCTACTAAGATGTATTTATTCCCAAATGAGCTAGGGAATGGTCCCATAAAATCAATACCCCATACATCAAATATTTCACATGATAGCATATATGTTTGAGGCATTCCATCGCGTTTAGAGATATTACCTGTTTCCTGACATCTATCACACGAAGTAACATACCTGTTAGTGTCCTTTAACAGAGTGGGCTAATAAAAACCTGATTCGAGCATTTTATGTGCTGTCCTAGTCCCACTGTAATGTCCTCCTGTTGGTCTTGAATGGCAATGTTCTAGGACTTTGCTTGCTTCTGCCTTTGTAACACATCTCCGAATTACTTGATCTGCACATATACGAAAAAGAAAAGGATCCTCTAAAAAATAGTTTTTCACATCAGCAAAGAATCGCTTCTTTTGATGATGTGTCAACCCTTTTGGTAAGATGTTAGCAGCTAAGTAATTCGCAATATCTACAAACCAAGGTAACTCGGAGTCGGATATAGCCAAGAGTTGTTTTTCAGGAAATGAGTCATTTATCTCACTCTCATTGAGTTCTTTGAGATGTGGATTTTCAAGCCCAGAAAGATGGTTGTCGCAAGATTTTCAGCTCCTTTGCCGCAAGATTTTCAGCTCCTTTCTTATCCTGAATTTCCAAACCAAATTCTTGTAAGAGTAAAATCCATCTTATGAGTCAAGGTTTTGCATCAGATTTAGTTAAAAGATAACGAAGAGCTGAATAGTTAGTGTAAACGACAACTTTAGATAATATCAAATACTATCTAAATTTATCAAATGCAAAAACCTCAACTAGCAACTCTTTTTCTGTGGTGGTGTAATTTTCTTGTACAGCCGTCAATGTATTGCTAGCGTAATAAATTGGCTGAAAATGCTTGTCTCTTCGCTATCCCAAAACCGCACCTACTGCAAAATCACTCGCATCACACATTAGTTCAAAGGGCAAATTCCAATCAGGTGCAATTATAATTGGAGCATTTATTAATTTGTTTTTGAAAGTGTTAAATGCATCTAAACATTCCTGATTAAAATTTAAAGGCACATCTTTTTCTAGTAATTTCGTTAAAGGCTTAGCTATTTTAGAAAAATCCTTAATAAATCTTCTATAAAATCCAGCATGTCCTAAAAAACTTCTAACAGCCTTAATTGAAATAGGAGGAGGTAATTTTTCTATGGTTTCAATTTTTGCTTTATCAACCTCAGTCTATTTACTAGAAATTTTGTGACCTAACACAATCCCTTCTCGAACCATAAAGTGACACTTTTCCCAATTAAGCACAAGGTTCGTTTCCTCACATCTTATTAGAACTTGTTTTAAATTTTTAAGGCAAAGGTGAAAAGAATTACCGAATACCGAAAAGTCGTCTATAAATACCTTCATAATATCTTCCACAAGTTCATCAAAGATGGCTAGCATGCAACGCTGAAAAGTAGCAAGAGCATTACATAATCCAAAAGGCATTCTACGATAAGCAAACGTACCATATGGACATGTAAATGTTGTCTTTTCTTGATTGTCAGGAGCTATTGGGATTTGAAAGTAGCCAGAGAGTCCGTCTAGGAAGTAATAGTACATATGCCCAGATAATCTTTCTAACATCCAATCAATGAAGGGTAAGGGAAAGTGATCTTTTCTCGTGGCATCGTTCAACTTCCTATAGTCAATGCAAACTCCCCAACCTGTGATTGTTCTTGTTGGAATTAATTCATTCTTCTCATTGGCTACAACATTCATGCCTCCCTTCTTTGGAACAACCTGCATAGGACTTAGCCAAGTACTGTCAGAAATAGGATAAATAACTTCAGCATCTAGAAGTTTAACTACCTCAGCTTTAACAACTTCCTTCATATTGGGATTTAATCGTCTTTGAAGTTGTACACATGGTTTATATTCATCTTCCATTAAAATTTTGTGGGTGCAAAACGATGGGCTTATCCCTTTAATGTCAGAAATCTTCCAAGCTATGGCTCTTTTATGCTCCTTTAGTACCTGTAGTAACTCGTCTTTCTCATTGGGTTCCAATTCTGAAGAAATAATTACCGGTAGTGTAGAATTATCTCCGAGGAATGCATACTCTAAGTGATTTGGTTACTGTTTCAATTCCAATTTGGGAGGTTCTTCAATAGAGGGTTTTTGTTTTAGTTCGTCGTTTATTTCAATGCCCTCATACTTCTTTTGTCTTGGGGAAGAAATTTTTATCTCCCCCATCTCATTGATAACGTCATCTGCCTCCTCACCTTGGACAAGACATAGTTCTAACGTGTCTTTATATATGATTTCCTGAAAAGAATCTTTAATAGAATGATCAATAGCATCGATAAAATAATAGGAATCATCTTGCTCTCTAGAGTATCGCATAGCATCATAAATTTTAAGAATAATTTCCTCGTCACCTACCCTAAGTACAATTTTACCATCACCTACATCAATAACAGCCCTAACAGTAGCTAAAAATGGGCGTCCTAAAATTAAAGGCACATCAACGTCCTCATCCATGTCAAGCACAACAAAATCAACAGGGAATATAAATTTATCAACTTTTACCAAAACATTTTCAATAATTCCCCTAGGATATTTAACAGATCTATCAGCTAATTGGATACTCATCCCAGTGGGTTTTGGTTCCCCAAGACCAAGCCGCTTGAACATTTTATAAGGCATTAAATTAATACTGGCACCTAAATCAGCTAATGCTTTTTAAATATTTAAACTACCAATTAAACAGGGAACAGTGAAACTTCCTAGATCTTTCAATTTGGTTGGTAGCTTATTTTGGAGAATAGCTGAACATTCCTCGTTAGGATCCACGGTTGATAGCTCTTCAAACTTCCTTTTATTTGTTAAAAGCTCTTTTAAGAATTTTGCATACGTCGACATCTGCGAAATAGCTTTAACAAAAGGAAAGTTAATATGTAATTATTTAAAAAGTTCAAGAAATTTACCGAATTGTGCTTCCATGCGGTCTTTCTTCAACTTTGCTGGATATGGGATCGATGGTTTATACTCTTTAAGTACCGGTGTTACACTCTCGTTTACTTCCTCACCATTTGCCTTATCAGTTTCTTGTGGCATCTTCTTTTCAGCTTCAACTAACACCTTCCCATTCCTTAGTGTAACTGCCTTCACATGCTCTTTTGGGTTAGGTTCGGTGTTACTAGGTAAACTACCTGGTTGCCTTTTGGAAATTAACTTAGCCAGCTATCCAATTTGATTCTCAAGCCCTTGAATCGATGCTTGCTGATTTTTCAACGCTGTTTCGGTATTCTAAAAATAAGTCACTGACGCTGAAATAAACTTTGCTAGCATATCTTCAAGGTTCGGCTTTTTCTCTTGCTAGTAGGGTGGTTGGAAAACTGGAGGGGTTTGCGATCTTTGATTCCCTTGATTACCCCATGAGAAATTTGGGTGGTTCCTCCATCCTGGATTATATGTATTATTGTAAGGATTATTTGGAGGTTTAGAGTTATTACCCACATAATTCAGCTGCTCATTCTTCATGCCAAGGTTGTAAGATGGATATTTTGTATTGCCCATTCCTCTTCCATTCGTATCGCACTGCATCACTAGATGTACCTGCGAAGAAATACATAAACCATCAATATTTTTGTTTAAGAGCTCTACCTGTCGAGGTTGAAAACACCAGCAGCTTTTGTTGGCTTCGTTCTCATTACTTGCCACTGATAGTTATTCAGTGACATCTCCTCTATAAACTCGTAAGCCGCTTTTGGGGTTTTGTTATTCAGGGTTCCACCGGTGGCTGCATCAATCAACTGTCTAGTTGAAGGGTTCAAACCGTTGTAAAAGGTTTAAACTTGTAACCATAGAGGTAACTCATGGTATGGGCACCTTCTCAACAAATCCTTGTATCTCTCCTATGCGTCATAAAGTGTTTCTAAATCCATCTGCACAAAAGAAGAAATATCATTCATCAACTTAGCCGTTTTAGCCGGCGGAAAATATTTAAGTAAAAATTTTTCAGTCATTTGTACCCATGTAGTGATTGATCCTCGTGGTAACGAGTTCAACCACTGTTTATCTTTGTTCCTCAACGAGAAGGGAAACAACCGAAGGTGAATGGCATCGTTGAAACACCATTTATTTTGAAAGTATCACAAAATTCTAGAAAATTTGCTAAATGAGTATTTGGGTCTTCGTACTACAAACCATCAAACTGAACAAACTGTTGAATCATTTGAATAGTGTTAGGTTTTAGTTCAAAATTATTTGCAGCAATAGCAGGTCTAAAAATACTCGATTCAGCCCCATTTAAATTAGGCTTAGCATAGTCGTACATAGTACGAGGAGCAGAATTTTCGGCAACCACCGGAGGAAGTGGATTATTATCATTCATCTTCTCGGTGGTATTAGTATCATCGTCTTACTCTTCCTCTATGTATTTTAAACTTCCCCTTATCTCCCTACGATTTCTGCAAACGGTACTTTCTATCTCACTGTCAAAAAGCAAGGGTCCTGACGGGTTCCTTCTAGTCATAAACTAGAGATATCTACTAGAAGCAAAGAAAGAGAAAAATTAGAAAAGTAACAATAAGATAAAAATAAATTGCAATAAAATAAAAATGGCTAAAGTAATAAAAATTTAGTGTTCCTAATATCTTAGTCCCCGGCAACAGCGCCAAAAACTTGATGGGCTCAAAACTAACTAATATTTCAACAAAGGCAAGCGCACCTATCAAACAGTAGTATAGTTGTGGTGAGTCCGAAATATCGTATCCTCAAGGACTAAAATTACTAGTATTAACTATCTTTTTATTATCTAGCCTAATAATTAAGGGGATTTATTTTTAATCTAAAATTAACTAACTAATTGACTAACTAAATGACTATGAATACGACAGAGAGTGAAGAGAATAATCGAATGAATAAAGACAATACCCAAGGAAGAATCCACCTAGACTTCACTTATTATTCTGACTCTGAATTAAATGATTTATTCACTTGACTTGATCCGTAGAAATCCCTAAATTATGTTAATATCTCTTTCAAGACTAAGAACAATTGACTCTGGGTTGATTAATTGAAATCTCTTTCTAATTAAAACCCCTATCGTCGCATTAACTCGATCTATGGATTCCCTTATTAGATTTGACTCTAATCCGACAGATTTATGTCGTCCTATTTCTAAGATTGCAATCAACTCCGCTTAATTATGTTAGATCTTCTCTTAAACAGGGACTTTTGCTCCACGCAATAAGCACATTAAACTTGAATTAACATTCCTGAAAACATCAAAACAATGATTAAGAACACATAATTAAGAACAAGATCAAGTATTTATCACGTAATTCAGATTTATTAAATAATAAGATTCATCTAGGTTTCATCCTCCCAATGTATATGAGGAGTTTAGTTCATAAAGTAAAAGGAAAACATCATAGAATTAAGAAAACAACAAGACATAAAGAACCCAAAAACTTCTAAAGAACTTGATGGAGATCTTCAATCTTGGAGTGAATCCGCTTCCGAGATGATTCCGACGGCTTCCTTCGAGTAATTTCTTCGATCTACCCTGCGTCCCCCTTAGGTCTTCCTCTGATGTGTATTTATAGACTTTTAGAAGGTTCAAAAACCCTAAAAGTTTGGCTTTTTCCCTCTGAAAACAAAACAGGGTACAATAGGGACACCAGCATATGATCAACCCGTGTGAGGAGGCCCAAGCCGTGTGAGAATTTGCATGGCTCTCGATCTACACGGACTGGCACACAGGCATGTGACCAGCCTGTGTGGTGCGGGCTTTGGCCGTATGGATCCTTAAGATGGCCCTTTTTGTCCAGTTTTGGCCTGTTTTCCGTTCCTTTCACTCCCCTATGCTCTCTTAAGTATAGAAACATGAATTTAAAGGATTAGGAGCATCGAATTCACCAAATTCTATAAATAAACATCCAAAAACACGCTAAGCGTGGGATTAAAATGTGGTACTTTATGGTTTATCATAAGCATTTTTGGAACAAAAAGTACTTTTGAGATAAAAGCATTGCTAAACAAGATGTTTTTAAGTTTTTCAAAAGTGTTTTTAGGATAATAAAAAAATGCTTTGCAAAAACACTCTTTTTTTTGCCAAAAGTATAAGCAGAAAATTTTAACTTTTACTCAAAAGTGTTTCTTGGCCCAAAAGTGATTTTAAAAAGTAATGTTAAACTAGTCCTATATATTTGTTGTATCTCAAAGAAAAAGTTTGTGTAGCACCAATAGAAACCAAAAATAAAAAATAACAATACACTAATGAAAAGTATCAAAGTCTTCTAGTCCCGCGTCGTCTTAAATTGAAAACAATGTTTGTACCAATCAAGCTAGTACTCAAAGGTGAAATCGAAATTTGGTCCCACTACAATTTTTAATCATATTGTTTAAAGTCTCCTACTTCAATTTAATGAATTTAATCCATGCATCTTTATTTAAATTAGTGTTAATATTTCGCTTATAATTTGGATGGGAAATTATTTGGTGATTACTTGGCATGGAAGAGTAGATTAATTTTAAATTATTTGACACGTGTAATATTAGTCTAAAAAGTATTATTAAATAAATAAAAATTAATATCAGCTTAATATTTAAAAAATATTGTTTTTATATTTTTATTAAAAGCTTTAAATTTGCTTAGATTGCTTTATATTAATATTAAAGTTTAGGTTAGCATTCAATCACATTCAATCACATTAAACTCAATTATAAAATTTAACACCATTGTCAATTATTTTTAAATTATTTAAAAGAATGTTCATTATATTAACTAAAATTAGGCTACAAATATTTAAATTGCAATATTAAGATAGTAAGAAGTAAGGACCAAATTTAGACATTGAATACTTTGTATATAACAAATAAAAAATTTCCTCACATTTTAATTTCCTTTTTCGATAAAAAATAAAAAAAAAACTGAAATATTTTTTTGAAAGTAAAAAAAGGAAATATTTAGTGTAAATTTTCTTTACATTGCTTTATGCCAAAAAAAAAACTATATTGAAGTAGGATGGAAAATTCCAACTCAATAGCACATTGATAAAAATATTATTTTAATTTCATTTAAGAGTTCTCTCTAATACTTAAGATATGAATTTTTCAATAATAATTTTTTTTTTAATTTGTGAAAAATGTTATGAAATTTTAAATAATTGTTTTGTTTTTTTATATTTGGAAAAGGTTAAGAACATTAATTTTTACTTATTTGTCAATGGAATCTTCTAATTTAAGATATTTTAAATGATTTTTTTTCTAATAAATAATATCTTTGTTACCATAAGTGTAAAGTGTAGTAGTAAAACACATTGTATCCTTGAAGAGAAAACTCAAGTTAGAATTCAAAAAATGACATTATTAGAAGAGAAAACCAAAAACCTTGAAATTATTAATCTTCATGGTTAGTAAATTAGTAAAATAAACAAGAAGGATACCTTAGTTACACCAAAAAAATTATTACTTTCGTAGTTACATTTACCATTAAACTATATCCAAATTCTCAACTTATTTAAAAAATAATTGTAACCAATAAAAAATGTAATACATGACACATTATTATTAACAGTACTTTTTTGATAAAATGAGACAAAATTGATAGTTTAAGTTTCATTTCTAATGAAAAATACTTTAAATACTAATTTAAAAAATCAAAATATAATTTAAAGGTGAATTTGCTAATAAAATAAAATTTTACAACTAAAATTCATCTTAAACGATCTAAAATTTTATTACTAAAATATTACTATAAAAATTAAAGAATTATAACATACATCAACTTATAATTTGTAACATCCCTAAATCGGGCCTAGTAGGATTGGGCCCATTGGGCCTTGGGCGTAGGAGTGTTTAAAATTTTTGAGAACAAGAGAATGGCGTTATTTCAAGTTGGACTTATTAAGAAGATGATTTTAGAAAGTTATGGGGTTCTATGAAGGTTCGAGTTCAAGTTGGGTCTTAGTAAAAGTTTGTGTTTAAGCCTATTAAGGAGAGATAGTAAGTGGCATCAAGGCTTATGGAAATAAAAGAGTAAATTGCTAGCATAAATGAGCATATAGCAAGGAGGTTATGGCATCAAGTGAAGTACCTTGAGGGAAAAGGTTCAAATCCCACCTTTTGCAAATTTTGGATTTATTTTTGTGTGCTCTTCCAAGTGTCAACCATGACATTATTAAAGGAAAGAAATAAAAGAAAATGAAATGATGACTAAAAAGGATAAGGTAAGGTGGAAAACAAGGAAAAAGAAAGGAAAAAGAAATAAAAGAAAAAGAATAATAAAGAAGTGAGAAAATAATAATGATGGAATTTGAAATAATGGAGTAGGTGAAAAAAAAATATAATGATGGGATTTGAAAGGTAATAGAGTAGGTGAGAAAAAAAAATGCATGGAGGGTGTAATAGCCCGATTTAGGGGATAGTCGGAACAGTGATCTCGGAATCACTAAACCGAGGATAGAGAAAATTATTTTCATGTTATTCTATGTGTATAACATGTTTATAAACATGCATGAAATTTTTGGTGTCTTAATTTTAGAGATTGGGGGCTTAATTTCGAAAAAAGGACTAAATCGCATAAAGTGCTAAAGTTTAATTTTAATTGCTAGAGGTGCAAATTGACTAAGAAATATTAATTGGAGGTCCTTAAAGTAAAATTTGGCCTTGTCTAAATGAGTAGGCCGGCCAAAAAAAATATAGGGACAAGAGCATTTATTTTGGTCAAAAGTTGGAGATGTTAGGTGTTTTAAATGAATAGAATAAGAGGAATAAAGATGTTATCATCTTTTCACTATTCCTACATCTTCATCCACCAAAAATTGAAGAGAAATAAGGGTTATGGAGCTCAAAATTTTCAGCAAACATTTCTCCTCACAAGTAAGTGATTTTTATGATCTTGCTTGATAAAAAAAATTATACTTTTGGAATCCCCAAAGCTTAAGCTAGCTAATGAGGGGACTAATTTGTAACATGGTTGAGAGTCTAGGGACTTGCCATGAGAGATTTTATGCTGGTTCCAAGGTCTCGAAGTACTTTATCAAAGGTTCAATCAAAAACATATCCCTCGTAATAGGTGACTCGGGTTTTTGGTGTCGCGGAGAGCATCGCGTTACGGATTCCGAATAAGGTGTGTAATATTATACCCTTCCATATACATATCTGAAATGGTGTGTAATCTCACACTTCTCTGAAAGTTTGTATGAAATATGCTGTTAATCGGTGGAAATACTGAAGAAAACTAAAAACCGGCATCCGTAATCACTCGGGTGTGCGTATGATCGTAGTGGTAATCGTATTTCGTAATAAAATAGTTTCAGTTAGAAGCAGTGACGTGTATTTGCAAAATCACTAAAAATAGGAGAAAAGGAATTAGAAAGTGAATAAGATATCAAATTAAAGCTTACTGTGTCTATTTTAATATGGAAGAAACGGAGAAGGAAAAGAAATTTTATATTCTGAGATATCTTGATTTTAGTGAGACTGGTTCTGATTAACTTCGGGGTTCACTGATCTGTTTTGGAAAATTTCATATAAAATTGTACCAAATGAATTATGGGTTATAATTTATATGTATGGATTCCTTAGTGAGCCTATTTTCAAGAGAAATAAGTTCGAACAGTATATGAAAACCTTACAGTGAGATATTTGAAATTAAGGTAAGAGAGGTCAGAATCATTGGACAGTGAAACAAGGGAAACTTTAAGGAATAAACTGTACTAAATGGCTAAGCCAAAAATTCTGGAAAAATTAAAGTAAGGAGATATATGAGTCTAGTTTCAAGGAAAGTTTACGGATCTAAATTTTGAGTTTCCTAACTCGAGTTATAATCAATTTAGTCAGTATGACGTAGATGGACAGTTTTAAATTTTTATGCCCAAATTAGTAGTTAAGTCCAGAATTGCGAAATTACCCCGTTTGGGCCTAAAATGGATTTTTGACCCAATAGTTCCGAAGAGACCCAAATAGAATTCCGTGCCACTCGAGACGATAGTAGGCCTTCGGAAACACCGTTGAATATGAAATTACCGAAATTACCCTTGGAGGGTAAATTACCGAATTACCCTTGGTGGGTAGAACTACCGAATTTACCATTGGAGGGTAAATTACCGAATCACCCTTGGTGGGTAAAACTACCAAATTTACCCTTGGAAGGTAAATTACCGAATTACCCTTGGTGGGTAAAACTACCGAATTTACCCTTGGAAGGTAAATTACCGAATTACCCTTGGTGGGTAAAACTATCGAATTTACCCTTGGAAGGTAAATTACCGAATTACCCTTGGTGGGTAAAACTACCGAATTTACCCTTGGAGGGTAAATTACCGAATTACCCTTGGTAGGTAAAACTACCGAATTTACCCTTGGAAGGTAAATTACCGAATTACCCTTGGTGGGTAAAACTACCGAATTTACCCTTGGAAGGTAAATTACCGAATTACCCTTGGTGGGTAAAACTACTGAATTACCCTTCGAGGGCAAATTACCAAAATACCCCTGGGTTGTGCAAATTACCGAAATACCCATGGGTTGTGCAATTACTGAAATACCCTGGGTTGCAAAATTACCGAAATACCCTTAGAGGGTAAATTACCGAAATTCCCTGGGTTGCGAAATTACTGAAATACCCTTAAAGGGTAAATTACCGAAATACCCCTGGGTTGCAAAATTACCGAAATACCCTTAGAGGGTAAATTACTGAAATACCCCTGGGTTGCAAAATTACCGAAATACCCTTGGTGGGTAAAATTTTTGAATTTCCCTTAGAGAGTATATTACCGAATTGCCCTTAGTGGGTACGATTACCGAATTATGAAAATGCCCTTACGGGCCGAATTACGAAAATACCCCTAATGGGCCGAATTACAAAATGTCCCTATGGACCGAATTACAAAAATACCCTTTATGGGCCAAATGTGATATTTGATATATGGGCAGTTTGATATTTATGATATGGGCCAGAGCGTGTAATTTCACACTTATCTCATGGGTTAGATATTATACCGTAAGCATTAGAATAAATCGTAAAATTTGTAAAATCGAAAAATACGGTATAATAACACTTTTTGTGTAAATGCATGAAACCGGTATTAAGGTTGTGGGAATTACGGATTTTCCCTTAATGGGTTATTTTGTTAAAAAGTGATATTTTGGGCCATATGAATTATTTTGATAAATTGGCCAAGTGTGAAATTTGAAAAAAAAAAAAAAAAGGCCTCATGTGATTAATGGGCCAAAATTTGCTAGATCGATTAATGGGCCAAATTGTTAAGATTGATTAATGGGCCAAATTGCTAGATTGCTTAATGGGCCAACTTGTATTATGGGCCTTATGATGAAATTATTCTATGAATATTGTTATGCTTTGTATATGCATACATGATTGCATGGGTTGGGATAAAATTGAAGAGAAGTGCTAGTGGCTCTGCCACAATCTAGTTCGGTGATTCTGTCACAATCCAGTTCGGTGGCTCTGCCACAATCTAGTTCGGTGGCTCTGCCACAATCCAGTTCGGTGGCTCTGCCACAATCTAGTTCGGTGGCTCTGCCATAAACATTTTAAATGGCTTTATGCCTGCGATTGGTGTGTTGGCGAGGTGGGTTGACTTGATCCCCACAGGTGTGCTGGTTGGTACAGGTGGTGTGTAGCGGATGGAAATTAGGTTTGGTTTGGGATTTGCATATCATATGCATATTATATACATGTTATTATGTTATAATTGTAATGGGCTTAGGCCCAAAATATTGCTATGTGTGTTCCGACCCAGTGGATGATGGTAAGGGGATTACACACTGAGTTCTTGTAACTCACCCCCCTTTCTCTTAACCTTTTCAGGTAATGCTCAGTGACGTGGACTTGGACCTTGGATGACTCGATGGAGACCATACTTTAGAAATGGTTTATTTGGACTTCGGACTACTTTCTTGTTTATTTTTATTACTCTGCTATTTTGAGTTAAATGTTGTAATCAGGCCTCGGATTTTCTTTCAAAATGCTTCTGCAACTCTATTCCCAAACGTCCCATTTTCGTAAATTGTTTATTTCAAATATATTTTCACAACCAAAAAGGTTTTTAAAGAAAATTACGTTTTCAAGTAAATAACAATTGCTCAAGTGTTTGGGTTTTAACAAAGAGGCTGTAATTCTCAAACAAGTTTTTTAACAATCTCAAAGATGGTTTGAAAAAAAAAAAACTTCCATGTGACACACCAGATTCGGGCTTAACGTCTAGGCCGGGTTTGGGGTGTTACATAATTTTTCGTATAAATAAATTAAATGTGATATATAATAGAAAAAAATATTCTCATGTTTTCCTAAAAATTTGTCATTGAGACTCGGATTGTGTCAACAAAAGTTAGTATTGGAATCTTGAGTGTCCAAATTTGAGTTTCATTGTGTATAAATCATATATTAATTCTCCTCCAAATTTATTTTAGTTAGTTATTTGAGTTAAATTATTAAAATTCACTATGATTTTCTTACAAAATGTTTCAATATATAGTCAAATCACGCAACGCGTGGTAATATTCCTAGTGTTACGTATTTTTTAAGGGTGTGTTCGATTTTGATATTTATTATTATTTAAAAAAACTTTAAGGTAATATTTAAGAATTACGAGTTAAAATGTGGATTTGAATTTTTAAAATGATATAGATTAAAAAGTAAACTGTTTAGTAATAAATTTGAAGTTCTTAAAATATTTTTGAATTTGATATCATTTTATAATAATATTATATTGAATATCACTTAATTTTCCCATAATATATGGATCTCATTCTTAACCTTCTACATAATAAAAAAATCCAAATCCAAAATTTAAAATATGTGTTTTCAAATGGAGTATAAATGGTATTTTGAGTGATTTTGTTGCAGAGTTCAATGTGATCCGGAATCCCTAGGATACTTACATTTTTATGTGAAATTGCATTTTTTTTCAATTTTTAGGTGTTAATTTTAGCTTATTTTTTTATTAAAATTATGCATGAATTATGGTTTAATGTACAATTGTATCATGAATTTTGATTTTGTGCAATTTTATACATGAAATTTTAATTTGATCCAATTCTTGTAAATTGTTAACCTAATTATTGATATAACATCATTTTATATTTATATATTACATACATAAATAATAATATTAATCCAATATAAAAATAAATTGATGTATTTTTTTCTTTAAATGTGTATGATTAAATCAAAATTAAAGTTTCAAGCATACAATTGAACTACAATTAGAGTTTTACGTGTATAATTGCACTAAATTAAAGTTCATGTGTACAATTGCACATTAAATCAAAGTTTATGTATAATTTTGATATTTATCTTTTTTTATAATTACATATTTTAATTATTTTCAATTTCTTGGGTCATTATTCGTTTTGTTACATAAGATGTAGTAATTTTATTTTAATTCTAAAGTTACTGTTTAAGAATTAAAGAATTACACGTCAACCTAAAATCAATTCAAATGCTATTACAGATTTTTGAAGATTGTGGGTTTAAATGCATAATTTCTTATTTAGGTGAGTTTAATTAATTAGGGATTTGAAGGAAAATTAGAAAAATGTATTAAAGAAATTAAATTATTACATGGATCAATCATTTATTAATACAAAGTGTAATTATAGCGAAACATCTAATAGAAATACATAATCTTATTTCATTTCAAATTCAATGTATAAAAAAAATCATTAATTAAACATTTAATTCTTGCCTATATATCATTTGTACTTTGGCCCACACTATATTTTATTACAAATAGTAGAAGAGAGGATGATGAATAAAAAGTAAAAAGAAAGATTTTTAAACTATTTTTCGATGCCATCTTTAGGTTTCGTTCTGTTTTATTTATAAGAGAATTCTAAAACTCTATTTAATTTTTTTTGAATTCCGCTCAGTTTTCTGATAAAGATCCTATCCCATCATTAACATGGTTGCTTCCACATTATATTGTCTTGTCACATCATTAATTTGATGGTTACCTCCACGTTGCAATCTTTTTTATTTGCATCTGGATGCCCTTTTCTTCAAGTTGCCTTTTTTTGTCCATTTATTTTTCTTGGACTTTATTTTTCCACGTGGCTGCCTATTTTGGTTCTATCCTTCTTGAATGTTATCTAGATTCATTTTTTCTATCTCATCTAGATGTAATGAATTTAGTGACAGTCTTGGTGAATTCCAAGTCTTCCACATGTTTTTTATTTCTTCTATTATATGAGATGAAAAATCTTCAATTTCTATTTCAGATATCTTTATTAATAGTTGCACAGATTCTTCGTCTCTATCATCCTGGTTGTTTACTATTTATATATTAAAAATACTTTATAATTAATTTTAAATAAAAAATTTGATTATTTAATTTGAATTACGATTATTTTAACCCAAATTCAAATATTTTATCCAAAGACTGATTTGGACGGAAGCCTACTTGGTGTAATAAATTAAACTGAAACATGGTAGAAAATTAAGACACGATAGATATGTTATAAATTAAAACTGATATTACAAGCATGCATGCATCATCCACGATAGATATGTAACACAGATACACTAGATGGATCCATGTCATCTATCAAGCACCATGCAATCCATACGATAACTTCAATCATTCATTATTATTAGTCATATACATAGAGGAAACGATGGACTCAAAGATTATTCAAGGGTTAGTGGTGGCGTGAGGTGGAGAAAAGAAAGGGAAAGGAAGGTCTTTGGGCAGCGTCGGGATGGTTGGTAATTCGGGCTTAGGCAAACCAGGAATCTCCGGCAATGGAGGCAGCTCAGGCAATTTAGGCTCCGGTAGGTCAGGCTTTGGCAGAGTAGGGATCCCGGGGAATGGCGGAAATTCGAGCTTAGCCTTAGGCAACGTTGTTGTTTCCTGGAGGCTCCGCGCCTCGGCACCTAAGGATTTATCGGCATTGAACGATAATAAAGCGACCAACAACGTGGGCAGAAGAAGGGAAGGGAAGTCGTAATAAGCCATGGGTGGATAAGTTTAGGGCAGAGTGTATGGAGAGAAAGATGTTGGAGCTGTTGGATATGCAGAGAAGCAATGTTTTGTGTGGATTTATATGGAAGGGAATGTGGTAGCAATTGGAAGGTGATGATGATGAGGATTGGTGGAAAGGGTCTTATTGTTGGTTCAACTTCCTATCTGCATTGTGGTTTAATATAAGTTAATTAATACTAACATATACATTGTAATTAAGGACTTATTTTAATTATTTTGATATTTCCTTAGGAAGGTCGGAGGATTAGTGTAGACGTTCTTGTAAGATGAAATTGAAAAGCAAAATAACTTAAGAAGGTACAAATGAGAGTTGTAATTGGATATTTTATGCATTGTTTGTTTAATCATGCTGATTTGTGTAATATGTAGGAACCATTTATTTTACCATTTTTCTTGATAATTTTTATTTTTTAGTGTTTTGAGGAGAAAGTGAGTGGTACACTCAAATAAAAAGAGAGAAAAATAGTTTGAGAAATTTTGATCAACTCTTTAATCTGATATTCCTCTAAGCTACGTCTGAGATAAACGACTAGAATATCTTAATTGTATATAGTTCAATATATGCTCTTTATACATCTTGTAACAAGAGGAATCTAAATTCCCATTTTTAAAAGATTTTTCATTCTTGTGATTAATTTGTGTAGATTTTAGATGTATTTTTCTTCCCTGTAAATGTACTCGATCTGCTTAGTAACCATCGCCATTGATTGTTTGTCTACTAGATCTACTTAGTAAAGTGTTTGTCTAATCATATTGAATTGCTTCGACTTATTTCCATTTTTAGAAATTTAACATTATCCAACCTAATGCCACCCAATATGCATAAAAAAAATCAAAATAGAACCAAGCAATTTAATTCCTTTTTTTTTTTTAATTCAATTGATCTCTCTTCAATTGATTTAGTAGATTAAATCATATCTCTTGTCAGTTTTTCGGAAAAAAAAAAAAAAACAAACAGAATATTGATCCTATTTTCAACATCAACAGGGGAATGAAGGACTTTCACCTTTTAGTTTTAGTCCTCTGAAAACTCATATTTCATAATATAATGTTATCTGAATGCTTTTTACACCATACCCTGCATCATTTATAGTGTTGATAGCCCTGCTATGGATGCAAATGAGATATGTGAATAATGAGACCATTTAAACAATATTATATTGTCCATTGAATGATCAGTTGACACTCCAAACAAGACATAAATAACCTTTGAATACACAAACTGAGTAGTTTTCTTTATTAAGAGAGTTGGCAAAACTTGAACAAAGCCTACAATTAGTGTGGCATTGCTCATATGTACCATACAACAAATGAGCAACAAAATACTGCAGTTTGTCTAAGGGTATCCTAGTATGAAGGGAGAGGAGCAGATCAAGTGAATAACAAAGCCTAAGAAAGAAGAAAATACGACCAACGCGACATATCCTTAATCAACTCAGGGGCAGGGTATTAGCATCAGCTTGAAGATCTTAAACCATGTGTCAAAGGGATTTCTCAGGCAAAACTCTTCTTTATCAAGTATATCTTTTACAAGCTCTGTTTGAACATGAAACACTTCGGGGCTGTTCGCTAATCTAGTTTCAACCTTTGTGCAGTAAAGAACATATACACATATATAAAGGGGGCGCAAATTCTATAAGGACAATTTAGTAAAATACGTTCTTAGATAATTTGGCATTCCGTCAATCAAATTGCAAAATCTTACATTCCAACCAAAGTAGCCAAACAATGTAATATAACATACCTGGTAATGTGCTAAGGTAATCTTACATTCCAATGATAGGATTACCAAAATTATTTTACATTCTCTGAACTAAATGCCCCCTCAAAGAGCTTCAAATTGGGTCGTGCTAACAACACGTTTAGCAACGCTGGCACTCTTGTCCAACAGCAAGTTCACAATCACAATATCAACTCTGTGGCTAATTGCCACTTCATACAAAAGCATCATAATATCCATGATCCATGCCTAAGATTAACCAAATATTCGTCATACACCTTTAAATGGATGAGAGATGCTTAGTTAAAAGAAAGAAAAAAAAAAAAGGAAAGATGATATTGCCTTTAACACGTTCAAGGATAGTGTACCTTTTTGCCACTGGAAAAGGCAGAAATAAATTGCAGCACTCTTATATTGTTTAGTATGGTAGATACTTGACAGATAAGAAAGCTGTTCAATTCCATCTCAAAGTGATATGTTCTAGACAACCGATGCAGCTTATGGACATCTTCGCAGCATCTAAAACTTTCACCACTAGGAAGAAGAATCAGTGGAAGCCTCCAATTTTCGACAGGTGAAGTGTAGTTCACAATCAGACTACACGCCGCATGTCTTCTCAGGCAAGCAACATTCAACACCCTTAAAAGAGTCAATTACAACAATACAAAACCCAATATGAAGAGCAAAAACATATGGCAAGCAAAAGATTTCTTGCTCGCTAAATAAAACTTCAGGACAAATAGAAACCTGCCAAAGAATAATCAGTAGGACCACTAACAAGAGAAAACCAAAAATCACAGAGAAGTTTAAAATCAGCAGACCCTATTCCAGCAAACTACTACTAATGATTAGAATGAATGACTTGTTGGCCTCTTTAACATCTAATCAAAATGTTAACTATCTCCATGAATGCTGCAATTTAGAAAGATGATGCATGTTGCAAGACTGCAACTAGAAGATGAAATTGTATACTTTAAACCAGAGTCTGACAACTTCAATTGGGTTCCTCCATTTGAAGTCAAAGGGTGTATGTTAAGTTGAGTCAATAAATCATGTGTTTAGGTCTTATTTTGGAGCAGATATACGCAGAATAGTAAGAATAACTCCTTCAGACCAGAATGTATAAACTCCTTGGCCAAAAGGTCCCAATTTACCTTAAGATTTTGATACTTCAGTTATAAAGAACATAAAGAGAGAGAGAACAGAAGGAAAGGTCATTCTTGAAGTGGATGTCAGGTTTCTGGCCCTAAGTGAAGAAGCCATGCCAGTATTACAGCTCCAAAACCAATTCCGGGTAAGTCAAATTACTAAGTATGCAGTCAATGTAACGACTAATAGTTGGTTTAACGAGAGAAACTTTAGAACTGCCAAGCAAGACTAATGCGGATGATTAATTCTAGTTAAAGATTTCATGAAAAAAAAAAAACATGAATTACAAGTGCATACAAAGGAAAAAAAACCAACACAATCAACAATAAAAAATACATATATAACTACTTTTTTTCTAGAAGGGAAGTGTTAAATGGTAGTGAAACAACCTCTCAAAACTCGCTACTAGAACAAAGGAAGCAGATTTGCAAACACAAAATCATTGGTAACTAAATTCAATAACCATTGAAGCTCTTTCTGCTATTAATACTTGGCAAAATTAAATCTTCTCAAATGTAAGGATAACAAATTGGTTTATCGAGAGAAACTTTAGAACTGCCGAGCAAGACTAATGCAGATGATTAATTCTAGTTAAAGATTTCATGAAAAAAAAAAAACCATGAATTACAAGTGCATACAAAGGAAAAAAACCAACACAATCAACAATAAAAAATACATATATAACTACTTTTTTCTAGAAGGGAAGTGTTAAATGGTAGTGAAACAACCTCTCAAAACTCGCTACTAGAACAAAGGAAGCAGATTTGCAAACACAAAATCATTGGTAACTAAATTCAATAACCATTGAAGCTCTTTCTGCTATTAATACTTGGCAAAATTAAATCTTCTCAAATGTAAGGATAACAAATTGTATACCTTTCGAAGCATATTTCTAACCTTTTACTCTTTTCCTTTTAATAAGAGGGAAACATGGAGGGGAGAAAGCAAGTATCATGGTTAATAACTCTTTTGACTCAAACGAGAAAGTAGAGACCAGTCGGATAAACTTACCACCTATTCCTGTCACTGCAAGAATCATAATGGACAAAACATTACATCTTCAACCCACAAAAGTCATGATTTTGTACCAAACTTTCTAATTATCCTCCCAAACAGGAAATTTAATTCAGAGTAAATAGGCAGCACAAAATGATAAAAATATTGACAAAACATGGTGCTGCAAAATATAAAGTCGAAGTCAACCTTGAAAAGGCTATAAAAGGAGGCCCTAAGCACCTCCACACGGTTGAATACTACAAGCAATTACAACAACTACAACTACTGCGAAAAAACAAAAAGCAAGGATCTTACTTCACTAAGTAGCCTTAACTTTATCATCCCCAACAGCTGAGAGTATAGGCAAGCTACTCAAAAACTCATCAAGACCCTCAAAGAACCCATTCCCTTCAATGTTATCCTCCTCCCCATAGCCGGGGTGATTCCCCTCATTCCTCCTCGGTGCCAGCTCTTCAACTTCATTACTAAACTCCACATTCAAATCCAACTTCCCCAAATTCTTTGTGCCTCTCGCCATCTGCTTCCTCCCACTATTAACAACTCCTCTTCTACTCGATTCAGCAGTCACCACACATTCTGGCGCAGTAGACGCACCACTCAAATTCCCACTACCATCAACATTAGCTGCCTCATTACCCGCCTTCTTCACTCTCTCACTCTGTGGTTTCTTAGCAGTTTTCCCCACAGATCCTTTCCCTTTGACATTTTTCGCCTTCTTCCTCTTCTCATTCTGCCAATCATCATCGTCGTCATCATCCTCTGAAGTCCCAATCGAGTCAGAAATATCTACATATGCGTCATCATCATCATAATACACTCTTGGAGCAGGCTTTTTGGCAGTACTTTTTTTCCCAGTATTCTTGTTATTAGGGCAAGCATACATGGTCGAAATGGGTGACCAACTGGGAAATTGATCGCCCCTCGAAAATCCTAATGGGAAAAACCCCCAGCAGCTGAAACGCGAATCCTTTCCATTCACGGGTGGCGACGGTATCACAACCGCATGAAAAGCTCTCCTGCAGTTCTTAGCCTGACACCTCAGTGTGCAATCCTCGTACAACTTAGGGTATTCATAGAGAATGTAACAGTACGGACAAGCCGTCCAGAAAGTCAGATCCTCTGACTCAGCGGCTTCACTAGGCCGAGTCACACTAGTTGGCTCTGTCTGACTATTCCCCCTATGAGGAGGAGTTGTTGTCTGGTTAATTTGACCCGTCCGAGTTGGCTCATCCCGATTAAACTGACTCGAGCTATCGGTTCCTGTTTGATTAATCTGGCTCATCCGAATCGGCTCAGGCCGATTAACCTCACTCGCCTGACTAATCTGACTCGAACCAACCGATCCTGCCCGATTCACCTGATTCGACCCAGCTAAACCGATCTGGCTCATCTGCTTCCTCCATGTTGGCTCAGCAGGCCGATTTTGCTCCGGCGATTTATTCTTTAATCCCAACTGCTCCTCTCCTTCTAAAGCGGCATTCCCATCTTTATCAGTATTTCTAGGGCTCCTTCTCATGAATAACGGTTGCGTAACTTGCGCCTGCGTTTCTTTCTGTGGCGGCGATTGCATGAACAGCGTTTGCGTTTCTTTCGGCGGGGGCGGCGACTGCGGTTGCATGAAAAGCGGCTGCGTTTGCGGTTGCAGCTGCTGTTGCTGCATCTGTGGTTGTTGTTGTTGTTGTTGTTGTTGCTGCTGACCGAGTTGACTCACCTGACCAAATTGAAGGAGCCTCAACTCGTTATCGTAACCGGCCTTCTTAGAAGGGTTAGATAACACATTCCAAGCTTCGGAAACAAATCGAAACGCCTGATCTGCGAAAGAGAGCTTGTTCCTCCCAGGATTCAAAAGAAGGGCGAGTTTCCTATACTGACTCGCCACAACTTCCATGGACTGAGTTAACGGCACGAGTTGGAGGATCCCGTACCAGTCTTGAGGGTTAGATTGAGCCGTTATGAGAGTGTCCGTCACGGCTAGGATTTGGTCGGCGAGGATAGGGGCCGATTCACGAGCTCGGATCGCGAAGGTTCTGGTCCCGTGCAAATCACGCGCCGCCAAGAGCTTCTCCGCAATCGTCAACCACCGCTCAGCCTCCGTAGTATTGCCGTCCATAACGCCTAACCCTTCTCTCCGTCAAAGAATTCAGTTTCCTTTTTCCCTTTTTTTTCTTTTTTCTTTTTTTAATGGAAGAAACTCTTTGTTTGGTAATAATGGAAAATAGCAGAGAAAAATGGCAGGTCTATTTTTCCGATGGACGAAAAAGGACAGTTCTTTAAGATAAATCAAAGGGGGTTTCCTTTGATTTTAGATGGGATCAGAATATTTCTACATGGGTATTATTGTCATTTGAGGTTCTGCTTTAGAACTTAGCAAAATAGAGTGGAAGTGAAAGTAGTAGGCAAACAGGGGAATTAAATAAAAAATTTAATTCTAAAATTCATCCCTCTACTTTACAAAATTGAGAATTTAATCTATCTAATACTTTAAAAAAGTTGAATTTAGTTCAATGAAACCTTATTATTAAATTGATGATCTGAAAATATCAACTCGATAATTTTTTTACGAGGAATTAGTAAAAATTAATAATTCAATCATTTAAATGCAACAAATAAGTAAAAATCAATAATTAAAGTTCATATATCTACTAATAATTGGACTAACTTTTCATTTTTTGTAAAGTATAACTATCATTAATAAATTAAAATAAAGGGATTAATTTCTAATTTTTTTTTGAACCAGAAGCATGGAATTGAAATAAACCCAAAAAAAAGAAATGAAAAAAAAATGGCAAAAGCTTTTGCGTAGCATTGCAGAAAAAGGGTCATTACGGTCATATGGTTGTCCTTTTATTTATATAGTGATGAGGTCATTTTATAGAAAGTAGTAATAAATATAATGGTGAGCATTTGGATTTTATTTAGGCTTATTATAAATTGGCCCTTGAAGTATGCCTTTTTCTCACTTTAGTACCTAAATTATTTTTTCAATTAAGTATTAAAACGTTATGGTTTTTAATCCAAAAATAAACCACCACTTAAAAAATCAATCTAGTCATTGAGATGATGCCACGTATGTTCCTTTGATATTTTCATAATATAATTTATCAGTAATTAACATTAGAATTAAATTAAAATAATTTAATCTAATAATGTAGTAACCTCTCCTCCCTCTCAATCTCTCGTTCACCCCTCTTTTTAAGTTGCAGAAAACTTCAAAAATATTTTAAGGTTTGAAACTTAGGTGAATCCCTCTCGATGTTCAAGGTTGGGTATCGATGGTTCCAAGTGGGAATTGTCGTTCATCGAGGAGAAGAAGAATCTGGCAATGGATTTGGCTTGATGATGATAATTTTTGGGTCGATGAGGAAGTCTTTAACGAAATCGAAGGAAGAGTTGTTGTTGCGATTATTGTCGTCGGTGAAGAACTTGAAAGTTTTAGCCTTGAAAGCCAAAGCGAAATTTTCAAACAATTTCAAACATTTATGGGGACTTAAATGGGTGTTCATAGCCATTCATTTTTATAATTAGG
Organism: Gossypium australe; assembly: GCA_005393395.2. Lineage (NCBI taxonomy): Eukaryota > Viridiplantae > Streptophyta > Magnoliopsida > Malvales > Malvaceae > Gossypium > Gossypium australe. Next base: position 35,115,329 of record CM016626.1, on the reverse strand, counting down.
AATGGCAATGAAATAGAAATGGGGGAAGGTTTCATTGTAGCTTAATTAACAGATTGAGAGGGATTAATTTCTAAATTAAGCTTTTTATTTAGGTTACATGTCAGCAGGAAAGCTCGTCTATTTCACTAAATTTTAAAAATGTCGATTTATTTTGTCAATTAATGTTTTCTTTTTTATATATTTGACTAATTTAGCCTTTTATTTAATATAAATAAGATTTATATTTGATATAATAAGTTTAATATAGAAAGAAAATTGTGTTGTGTTGAAATTACAATAACAGGGCAAAACACAAACAACAAACGCAACTCGAACCCCATGAGAGCAATGAATATCCTTAATCATCATGCTATCACATAGGGTTTGAAAATTGAGAATGACTTTGATTCATCTAAATTGTAAGTAAATTACTCAGATCTTATCTATAGTTATATTTTTTCCCTAAAATAATTATTTTCATTTAAATTTCAATATTAATTTTCCTTTTTATGATTTCTTAAAATAAAAAAATGTTTTATATAATATGTATACATAAAAATATATTAGAATTTGTCACGTGACACCCATAATCTAAATGACATTTTAAAAGCAACATTTCATATATAAAATCTAATGATAAGAATTGATTAAGTTACATAAATCATAATAAGTAGCTTTTGACGTGAATGTATATATTAGTTTTTTTTTTTTTGAATTTATTAAAATAAAAATAGTTTTTATTTTTTAATTAAAAATATTTAGATAATATTTTTATTGAATTAATATCTTAACTTGGTATAAATATAAATGAAAAACAAATTCAACTCGAATTATTGAACCCTTGAAAATTAACAAAGGCCCAAAAGAGAGGCCTAAATAATAATTTAAAATGCCCACTCAACATTGTTTGGTCTGAAGTTAGGCCTGTGCTGAACAAAAACTGAACTAATGAAGTGAAAGAGTTTTCACACTGAATAATTTGGGGTAAATTGCAATTAAGGTCATTAAATTATTAGAAAATTTACATCTTGGTCATTCATCTTCAAAAAGTTACAAAATGATCACTAAACTATTCGATGGTTTTCATTTAAGCCACTGAGCTATCAAATGTAAATAACGAAAACTTTAATATTCTAGTGACCTAAATGAAAACTTTCAATAGTTCAGTGACTAATTTATAATTTTTTAAATATGAGTAACCGACATGTAAACTTACAAATAACTAATGACATTGGGTATATTTTACCCATAAATTTATTGGTTACTCGCGTTTCATCCAAGTAATGTGAAATTTCGATATAACATTTCTATGATTAGATTTTAAATATTACATTTAGCCATTAAGTTTATCTTCCTAATAACTCCTATTCCTTAGGTAATACTAAAATTCATTTATGATAATTTTATCATTTTTTATTATAATTTTGGTAAACTTGTGTTATTAAAAATAAAATAAAACTCGTGTTTTTATTATCTTTTAGGGGATAATAATAGGGGGTTTTTTTATTTATAAAATATATATCGTGTCCATGCAATTACAACAATAAATTACGTTTGGTTTCATGGTATTGGATCATCAACCTCAAAAGTTTGATCTGTTTAAGTCACCTAAATGTGCTAGGGTTCATTTTTAATTAAAGGGTGTCTGGTAAATATTATTTTGGATTTTAGAGTCTGTTTGTTTATTAGTAAAATATTTTCCGAAAAATAATTTCTAGAAAATGATTTACTTTTCTGGAAAATGATTTACTGAAAATATTTTTTGGTGTTTGGATGAATCTGTGTAAAATATTTTCTGTTGTTTGACAGATTTCCTGAAAATATTTTCCGGAAAAGTTGTTTTTACATATATTAATAAATGTATATATGTATTAATAAATTTTTATATTTTAAATTGTTTTTACATATATTGCAATGATGATTTATTTATAAATAAATAAATCAATTTAAATATATAATAATACTCAATTATTAAGCTACAACATTAACCGTCATAAATTGAAAACAACCAAAGTCAAATAAATTATTTATAATTGTGTTAAAAAAATAAAAAACAAGGATTGAATAATTATAAATTAGCTTCCAAACCACAATTAATACTAAAAATTAATAATATTATCCAAATGCATAATTAGTAATACACCACATAATAACACCACACTCTACCTCAAAGATCAATTGATCCATCACTTCCACCCCCAACCATTTCACAATCCATAGCAACGGCTTTTTGAGCTTTGCCATTGTGCATTTCATCCATGATTGAACCTGACATAGTGACTTTAGATTCTATACAAGGCGTGATCTTTGTTCCCCGAATACATTGAATGAGATTGAAATCGCTCCTTTAATTCAATAATCACAGATCTGACCTAAAAATGTCTTTGCTAGGAGAAAGCAAACAAAATGAGAAGCTGAAGAAGACAAAATCTGCAGTGCAAAAATCATAAAAGCTAATGGCCACTGAAAATAGCGCCACTTAAGTTATGAAGTTAAAAAAAAATTCCAAATCTTAGGCTGCATAAATAAAGGAAACTCATATCGATGTCAACTTTGAGTACTCTGCACCTGAGAGTGATTCAACTGATGAATTGCCCAAGAGATAGAGTTGTTATGAGTGAAATTTTGTTAATAATTTATTTGTCTAAATAATTGAAATGACAGTGCTACAAACTTGTGGAAACCATTATGCACTGTAACATTTAAGAGAACAGCTTAGTAGGATGCCATGATGCTGAAGAAAGTTAAATAGTGACCTATCATAATAGTTGAGCGAGAACTGTTGTCAGCTGTAACTATCACAAAAGGTTACAGAACTCCCAAAGATGTCTCAATAAGGCAGATTGATGTGTAAGAAAGCTACATAACTTTCATGAAATTCCAAATTCTAAACCTCAAATAGATTGGCCAGCAGAATTAAGAGCTTGGGAGTCAGGACCGATCCAAATCAGGATTAGCTTACACAGAGTGCCAAAGCAACAAGATTATCAAATGTCCCTTTAAACAATCTCAAATTGCCTATTTAACTGATGCACAACAAATAAACTACAATGACATATTATTATCAATATTCTCCACCTTCATGCACTAAATAAGATGATTGACAAAGAAACAAATGATTGAAGTATTTCTTCATAATATGTACCTGTCCAAATGGAACATATGAAGGTAAGGAAGGCACCCTACGCCATCTATTGTTGTTGTAACATCCTGAAAAAGGGCCTATGCATTTTCGGTTTAATTGTACGAAATGACATGTCTTAAGTATTATGAATAAATTTTGAGTATTTTTGGAAACCCGGAAATGTATGGAAAAGATGTAGAAATGAACATTTTGGAAACCTGGAAATGTATGGAAATGTTAAGTTCAAAAGAGGCAAGTAAACATTTCTGGAAACTTGGAAATGTAAAGAAATGTCAAGTTTACAAAGCCAAACAAAAATTTTTGGAAACTTAGAAATGACCTAGAAATGTCGAGTTTTAAAGTTTAAAAGAGGAAACTGAGGCAAGGTGGCCTTAAGAGAAAAAGTATGTGAAATTTGACACATAAACAGGCTTGGAAAAGTGGCCTGAAGATGCCACTTAGGGTCTCTGGAAATGGCGCCACATGCAAGGGTGTGGGGCCTGAGTTCGAGTCACATGGGAAGCAAATAAAAGAAGTTTTATTTTTGCTTCTAGAAGCACAGAGGTGGACGGCACAAGGCTTGCCAAAGAGGAGTTTCATTCTCTTTTAAATTCGGTTAATTAGGGGATAAATAAAGGATTTTGTTTTGGATTATTTCTAGGAGATAAATGTTGGATAAATTCTTTTATTTTGTGATAATTAAAGGATAAAGCTATCAAATAAAGAAGAGTGGTGGCCAAGTAAGGGATTCTAAGTGATAAATTCAGCTATAAAAGGAAGAACATAGGGCTACTCATCAAATTTTCTTCCTCCTCTTTCTCTGCCGAATTCCCTAGCCTCTCTTCTCTCCTCTTTTTCTTCTGTCTAGCCGAATTCCTCTTCACCCTCAGTCCCCCTTGCCGATTTTCTTCAAGATCATATCCCTTCTCTTCTCATAGTTTTCTTTCAAAAGCCGAAACTAGGTAATTGTTAGAACCTAGCCGATTGTTCACTAAAGCCAAAGCCGAATCTTTGCTGTGACAAAAGGGTGTTGCCGATTTCATCCATAGAGGTAAGATCAACTGTTATTTGATTTTCAATCTCTCCTTTTTAGTCGAAATATAGGAATCTAACTCCTTTAGGATTCCATGGCCGAAACTTTGAAGGGTCCTTTTTGGATTTCGGCAGTTGTCGACTACAAGGAGGAGATCATTCGGGATCTCAAGAGTTACGTCAAGTGACTATTTTTGAGAATTAAAGCTTCAAGGTAAGACATCTGATATTCGGCCATAGGCCATTTAATGATGATTAAGTGTTAAAAATCAATCTAACATGTGCTTATAGGATTTCCGACAGCACCAAGAAAGCAAGGATCTATTTCGGAATTTGAATAATCATTAAGTCGGCATCAAAGGTAAGTTTCAAGAATACAAATCCTACTAGGATTTGGTATTATAGCCGAATAGGATTTATGCTAAGTAATAAGTGATAAATCAACTGTAGGGATTAAGGATCTAAGCAGTAGATCAGATTTCGGGATCTCAAGGAATTTATTAAGCGAATCAGGTGTGTAATCCCCACTATCTTTTAATACGTTTTATGGCAATATTTAATATAAGTATGAATAAGAATGTGAATATGGCTAAGGTACCCTAATATGGTACAAAGTACTCAGGTACGTTTCCCACTCCTACTAGGATTACGAAATATGTTATATTTAACATGTGAAAAGTGACACGAATGTGAATTTAAGTATGATATGCATGATATGAATAATATGGGGCATTCGGGATATATGAGAAAGGGGAAGTGAATGTGATGACTTCGGTCTCACTATCTGAATGTGGTGACTTCGGTCACATTATTTGAATGTGGTAACTTTGGTTACATTATCTGAATGTGGTGTCTCATGACACAATTATTTAATCTGGTGGCTATGCCATGAATTTTATATGGGCGATGAGCACGTCGACTGCAGCGACTGCCTTCGATGGTGTGTAGCGGAAGGAGGGTTGACTTAGTAGTCCCCACGGTGTGCAGGTTGGTACAGGGATGTGTAGCGGATGGCATCTAGGTTTGGGTTTGGGATTGCATCATTATCTTGAATTATTTTGTGAACATGATATGTATGGTATGCCTAAATCTATTAAATTTTAGTGTTGGTTTACACATTGAGTCTGTTGACTCACCCCGTTGTGGGAACATGTTTCAGGTGATGAACAGTGATGGACCGGGACGGCAGAACTTGTGGTGGCCATGCTCAACTTGAAGTTTTATTCAATACGGACATCTTATTTTATTTAAGTACTTAAGAATTTTATTTTGGGTTTTTACTTGATGTAATAAGGCCATAGTTTTATTCCTTTATTTCTATTTTCAATTTTCTTTATGTTTACGAATTATTATCAATTAATGTTTGAGTAAATTTATTTTTTTAAAAATAAACCCTAATTGTTTTGTCACTTTAATTAAATGGATTTCAATATAAGATAAGTTGGTTTCCAACACAAGCCCAACCCAAAACAATACTTTTCTTAAAATTGCGTAAGTTTTTCCCAAGGAACAAAAGAATTTGAGACTGGTTTACTTAAGGAACATACCAAATCTGGTCAAAGCTTGTGGGCCGGGTTTGGGGTGTTTCAGTTGTCCTCACTATCATTGTTTTTTTCTTGTTAATTTGCCAGATCCTGGGTTTGATGCACCATTATTAGTGTCAGCAAATGGTTTAAGAGATATGCCATCAGTGCCCTCTTGAATTTCAAGAAACTGTGGTCCAACAACTACATCCTCAATTGGAGCAGCAGTTGTAAAGTCAGCTGCAGATGGTTCTATGGGATCAACTTGCTTTCCTCTGTATTTTTTAAATTATCTTCTAACACCTTCTAGTGGAACAAGTTTTGAAAGTCTCCAAAAGGGACCCTGGACAAGGCCTACACCAATAACCAAGGTTTGAAAATGTGATACACTTGACATGAACCTTTTCACTTTCTTTTGATGATCATGTAGTCCATGTAGGCATGTGTGTATACTTCTGATATGAAAGATTACATGTGTGTACTTCCCAAAGCACCAGTTCAGAATTCAGTGAAAACCCAACACTTCATAATTTTTATTTCTATCAAAAAAAGAACAGAAAAAACCCTCCATACTAAGGTGTCGATATACAATTTCTAAAGCAACTAAGGAATGAACACATCAAAATCCAATGTATAGAAGCATTGGAGTAAGTTTAATAACTGTGAACAAAGTTTTATGTATTGATTACCCTGTCAAAAAGTCTTTATAAATTTGGAAAATCTTATACTTCGCTTCTTCTTTTAATTTCTTCTTTCTTCACCTTCCATTCCTGCAAAAAAAAAAAGGAGCTTCAGAAAGTAGTCATATAGAATACAACCAAAAAAGAGGTACAAAGCACCATTTTTAGCAGAGGAAATTCTGAACTTTGAGAAAAGATAAAGATAAAGTATACCTTTCTGACTTTGAATTCGCAAAATTCCTAATCATTATGGGAAATCTCTGTTTCACAAAGCTTAATAGTCTAAAAAACTGAGTCGAATAAAGCCAAATGTTGATTCCCATAAACAAAGTCAACATTTTGCCAGAACAAGAACACTCATAGTCTCATAAACAATTTGTTGCAACTGATTGAAACATAACTCAAAAAAGAAAGAAATGAAATGAAATATCTAAAAAATTCTGCTAATCCCACTGCACAGACACACAAACCAGTATTTCAATGGTCATGTGAATTTTAACTTTTCCCCCAAAGCCTATCTCTTAAACCAATACTTCATAAAGAAAATTTCCCTAAAAAATCAGCAAAGCTTGATTCAGTGAATACAAGAACTTAGAAATCAGACATCCAAAATACAAAATCAAGAAAAATATAGTCAAAATACATGCAAACCCATCTCATAAATAAACGATCAAAAGATTAGAGAGAAATGGGACCTTGAGGTTTTGGACTTTGGAGGATCAGGGTCGGAGGCCATCGGAAGTAGCACCGGAATTGAATGAGTGGGAGAGACGGAGTGGGAAGTGCAACTGATGAGACGTGAAGAAATTTTTGAAGTTGAGAGGATGCGAGTGTAGAGAAGGGAATGGAAAATGTCTTACTGATTCCAAATCGGTAAGACGTTTTCCAGAAATAAAGAAGGGATTTTACCCGTGTTTGGAAATATTTTCCTTTAGGAATTCATTTTCCACCAAACAAACGTCGAAAAATCCGAAAAATGTTTTCCGGAAAACATTTTCCCCCAAACAAACAGACCCTTAGTTGATTTAGACACAAATATATGATTGAGTTATATATATATATATATATATATATATATATAACTCTAAAATTTTGAATAATTACAAAAACAATCCACTTTTTTGATGATGTAGGTAAATGATCTAAAATTAATAGTGAATGTTGGTGTGACCCAAAGAGATTGGCACCACTAACATGGCACGTCAGTCATTAAGATTAAAAAAGTCAATTTTTCTAGTGGAGTAATAGAGAATGGTTTCACTTCTATAAATATCAGAGCAATCCTAATATTTCTCAATAATTGGGAGGCTAAAAAATAAATAATGGTGGTGGAGCTATAGAGAATGACAACACCACTTTAATGTGTCAGCTTTTTTTAAAAGTGTTTTTTTAATATAAAAATAAAATTGATATTTTATTTTGGTAGAGCCATAAAGAATGGTGCCACCAGTGTCATGTGTCAGTTTTTTTAATGTGTTTTTTTAATTTTAAATTTTAAATTTATATTTTATTTGGTGGAGCCATATAGAATAGCTTCACTAGCGTCAGATTTATTTTTTTTTAATTTAAAAGTGAAATTATTATTTTATTAGGTGGAGTCATAAAGAATGATGCCACCATCTTCAACAGTTTTTTTTTTGCACAACTTTTTTTAAATATAATACATGCACATCAAAATATATTTACATACCTTAATCGTATTTATTAACTTCGAACCAAACACAATTATTTTTTTTATCTTTTCTTCTCTTCTTCTTTTCTTCTATTTCAAAACTAAGGGGACCAAAAGAGAGCCTCACCTTCCCTTAAAAGAAGCAGCCGACCTCAACAATAGGTAAGTTTTTCTTCTTCTTCTTCTTCTTTTTTACGAAAGAAGCAGCCACTCCCTCTCCTGACCAGTCACGTCTCTAACGCAGCTGACACGATATGACCGGTCAATAAGCTTTTTCATATTTATTTTTTGGTCTTTTGTTTTTATATATATTTTGAAAATGCCCCAGTATATATATATTTTTTAAAATCGACCTTTCCTCGTTCTTTTTTTCAGCCAACTCACTCTCCCACTTTCATTTTTTTCTTTCTCATTTTTTCCCAAACTTCTTTATTTTTTGGTCCGCTCTTTTTTTATTTCTTTTAAAAATGTCCCTTATCAAACGATTAATTCACATTATAGAAATAATTTAAATGAAATTATTTTACATTTCCAACATTTCAAAACATAATTCACAAATTATATTTTACAAAATATAATTTTACATTTGCAACATTCCAAATTTCACTTAACTTACAATATATAACTTTACAACATGAGCAACTTTCTCAATACTAAAAAAAAATTAAATGATTTTGTTTAAGACCGACAACATTGTGTCTTACAAATAATACATAATTAAACGATTTTATTCAAGACCGACATCATTTTATCTTATCATTCTATCTTACAAATAAAACATAATTAAACAGTTTTGTTCAAGACCGACAACATTGTATCTTACAAATTGAAAAATACAATGTTTAACAGCAACACGAGCAAGTTTCTCAGTTCTATTATCTTGCAGCTCGAATGTTGTTGATATCGATGATCTCACCCATGCAGTTCGATTTGGAATTCCTTAAAACCTTCAAACATCTCGCTCACCTAGCGAATCCCAAATAATCCATCCATTGGTTGCATAATCAATCTGAATCCGTTACCGAATAAATAACTAGAAACCGAGACTCCTAATTTTAGTTGAAATTGCCACCAAAAGTAACCATTAAATTTACCGGTGTTGGAGCTCCATCAGATTATCGTTAAACAAAATATACCTTCAATTTATAAAATTTTCTAAATAAACAGAAACACAAAAACATAAAATAAAATAAAAACACTTCTCATCGCTCTCTCATTCATCCTTTAACATAATAATTTTTTTTCAAAAATAATTCTTCAACTTTGAGTAAACTGTTAAAAAGAATGACACGACACTTGTGGCATCATTCGCTATAGCTCCACCAAATAAAATATCAATTTTGTTTTTAAATTAAAATAAAAACACTTCTAAAAAAAACCTAACACGTTAAAGTGATGGCACCATTCTCTATGGCTCCACCACCATTATTTATTTTTTAGCCCCCCAATTATTGAGAAATATTGGTATTTCTCTAGTATTTATACAGATGGTGCAATTCTCTATGGCTCCACCACTACAGCAAAACAGACTTTTAGCGGCGTTTTTTTTTTGCCTTTAGCGGCGTTTATAAGCGCCACTAAAAGTATTTGCGGCGCTTTCTAAATCAAACGCCGCAAACTTTAGCGGCGTTTATGAGAAAAAAACGCCGCTAAAGGTCATGACTTTTAGCGGTGCTTTTTTCAAAAACGCCGCTAATTTGTACAGATTTGCAATGTACAATTTGTTCAATATTATACCCCTCCTGCACTAAAAACCAACTAATAACAGCAAATATAGTATATAATTGCAACCCAAAACAGCAAATGTAGCATAAAAATCACACCAAATGCATTAATTCTAAATGATATTTGAAAATGAATAAAAGATATATTGTCGTAACCAACCCCTTTTTTGAAAAGGCGAGTATCAGACTTGGGTTTGAAAATAAGAAATAGGAGTCGCCACCGATCTTTTGTTAGGTGTGATCGGACCACCTTTGTTTTAATGAAACATTTTGATTTACTAAAACAATGCTTTTGGTCTACGAAAATTTGAGAAAATGGGTTCGGGAGTCGGTTACGTGCGAGGAAGGGTTAGCACCCTCGTCACGCCCAAAATGGGTACCAAATTGATCAATTAATGTCCTAATGTCGAAAGTTTGAAAATTTTGAAGGAATTTTAAAAATCTGACCCCCTTTTGAAAATATTCGTGTTTTTCTTGAACTAAATCGAGATTTTCTCGTTTCGAAGAAATAAAGTGTCACATCCAATACTTTAGGACACGATAGTTTAGATCTTCGATCCTAAGATCATCTCATAGTTTTCCGGGATTGTAAATCGAGATTTTCTCGTTTTCGAGAGATTAAAATATCACGTCCAATACTTTAGGACACGATAATTTAAATCTTCGAATCGGAGGTTATCCCATAGTTTTTAAATTAAAGACCAAGATCTTCTTGTTCCAAAAGAATAAAATGTCGCATCCAATACTTTAGGACACGATATTTTAAATTCTTGAATCCAAGACTATCCCAAAACGGTCGATTTACATAAATGACGCGAATAAAAATAATCATAAAAATATCGGAACAAAAACAAAGACATAAAATACAAAGGTTAAAAAAAAATAATAATAATAAAGCGAGAGATATAAAAAAAAAAGAACGATATCAAAATGATAGAGTTAGTAACGATGAGGACAATAAATATCATAATATGAATACCATCAATAATAATAATAGTAATAATATAGTGATAATAAAAAAAAAAATAAAAGCGATACGAAATATATACAACAGGTGATAATATAAATATAGTAATACTAGTAACAATAATAATAATAATACATATTAATATAGATATGGCAAAAATAATATAACAAAATATTAGTAGTGATGATTATAATCTAAATATAATAATAAAGATGGTAACATGGCAATAATAGTAAAAATAAAGAAAAAGAATATAATATACTAATATAATAATATAATAACAATATACGATAGTAATAATAAATATAATAATAATAATAATAATAATACTAATAGTAATAATAATAATAAATAATAATACAATAATACAAAATATGTACAGGGTAAATAATATAACTATAGTAGTGATACTAAAAATAATAATAATAGTAAATGTAACAATGATGATAACAAGGGTATGAAATATATGTAATATACTAATATAAACATAGTAGTAATAAAAATATAATAATAATAGTATAATAATAAATATGTACAATATAATGATAATATGAATATAACAATAATATAATAAAAAGACTAAAAAGGGTACAAAATAACTAAAAGGGGGTTAAATTGCATTTAAAACGAAAGTTTGGGGTCGATTTGAAATAACATAAAGAGAAAGGGCCTATTAGAAGTGCGCGTAAAAAGGGAGGGACCAAAATGGGCAATAACCCTCCCTTCCAAAATACATGGCATCAGGGAGGACGTAATTGAAATCAGGAACAAGTTGCTGGGACAAATTAAAAATTTCGTAAACTTAATTGCAAAAATCATTAAAAGCGGAAGGACCAAAAGCGTAATAAACCCATTAATTAAAAACACGCGGATCCTCCTTAGTGGGTCGGGTCAAAAAACGGGTCGTAGTCAAAACGACGTCGTTTTGGGTGTTTTAAGCCAGTCCCAAAACTACGTCGTTTTGATGGGCTATATAAGGCCAAAAATCCCCAAAAAAAATTCATTTGCTCACTTCTCCTAAAAAAAAACTTTCATCCTCTTCCTTTTTCTCTGCAAGGGGCTGGGATCCGGTGAGATTCCGACGACGCCCACCGCCGGCCACCGTCGCCGACGCCACCGCCGGCCACCGCGCACGGTGGCCGAAAAACGTAAGATTTTTTTTTTACGTGTATATATATATATATATATATATGTACAAAAAGAGATTGAAATAAGAAAAAATACCTTCGAATGATCTTTGCTTTTGGATTTTTCGTTAGATCTCTACTGTTATTTTTTGTTTTTTGAATCCGTTTTCTTTCTCCTTTTCTGTTCTTTTTTATTGATCCCAAAAAAGGTCCTTAATACATTGTTTCCTTCGGTTTTTATAACCGAATGTAAAAAGAAATACAATATTTTTTGTTTTTGTTGCTATTGTCGATGTCATTCGTTTGTCTCTTTGCAGGTATGGGGAGCAATGGGTAGTGGGGTTGCGGCGCACTCGGTTAGTGGAGGATGGAGGCTTGCGGCGGCTGAAGGATTTTAGGGTTTCTGAACCCTAAAATTTTTTCAGAAAAATACGGGCCTTTTGGGCCTGGATTTTATTTTATTTATTTGGGTTTGATTTGTAACGGGCCGGGCAAATTGGGTATTACAGCTGCCCCTCTTTGCTCATTGTCGTGAAACGAGAATAGAGCAAAGACAATAAAGAACCAAATTTGCCCGGGCCTAGCTAAACCTTGGCTTCTTGATCTGCGTTTCTTCCAACAGCTTCAAACTTCATTGTAACTTTTCGCTTCGATTCATTCTGCTGGAGGCTTGGGGTGATAAGAATTCCGAGAGAAGAGATCTGTAACTTTGATCCTTCTCGCTGAAACTTCTCGAAAACGAACGGTGATAGGAATCCAGAAGAGACCCGTAACTTGGATCTTCTTGCTAAAACTTCTCGAAAATATAGTTGGTGATAGGAATCCAGAAGAGACCCGCAACTTGGATCTTCTTGCTGAAACTTCTCAAAAATATGGTTGGTGATAGGAATCCAGAAGAGACCCGCAACTTGGATCTTCTTGCTGAAACTTCTCGAAAATATAGTTGGTGATAGGAATCCAGAAGAGACCCGCAACTTGGATCTTCTTGCTGAAACTTCTCAAAAATATGGTTGGTGATAGGAATCCAGAAGAGACCCGCAACTTGGATCTTCTTGCTGAAACTTCTCGAAAATATAGTTGGTGATAGGAATCCAGAAGAGACCCGCAACTTGGATCTTCTTGCTAAAACTTCTCGAAAATATAGTTGGTGATAGGAATCCAGAAGAGACCCGCAACTTGGATCTTCTTGCTGAAACTTCTCGAAAATATAGTTGGTGATAGGAATCCAGAAGAGACCCGCAACTTGGATCTTCTTGCTGAAACTTCTCGAAAATATAATTGGTGATAGGAATCCAGAAGAGACCCGCAACTTGGATCTTCTTACTGAAACTTCTCGAAAATATGATTGATCCTCAGTACACTCAGGAGGGATTAGCAGCTTCGACCTGCTCCATTGGAACGTCAAGGAAATGAATCTGAACTTTCCAATTCGCTTCCTCACTATGTTCAGCCCGTTCTATGCTGCTATGCTATTCTCCGAGGAACCTGCTCTGCAGAACGTGCTTATGCTCATGCAAATGATGAGGGTGTTACGATGGAGGTGATTCAAATGCTCCTAACTATATGCGCTATGAATGCTGAATGTTATGCTAATGATGATTTTTCACAGCGTAAAAATGTCTAGGATGTAATGATTGCAATAAATCGAATGCTCCTAACTGGATGCGTATGAATGTATGAGAAGGACCCTATTTATGGTTTAGGTTGTCATTGCTCATAGCGAGATTCACTGAGGTACTACAACTGTGACTGATATAAGAAATCCACAGAAATGAGTTTGCCCCGCTGCAATGTCATTATCTCTTCTATGGTACTCTCTGAGGCATAAAGATCGTACTTCTCATTATCGCCTTAGGAGAGTAACATTTGTCTCCTTTCAACCCTCCTAAGGCGTAGACTCAATAATGGTATTACGACTTCATTATATGTCAAGACTGACATTGCTCGTTATTTATGAAGGGCCTATTACCGACGAGGTGTCTGGTTTTTGTTTAGATAGACGATCATTTTTTCAATTTTCAACATTTCTGAACCTTAGGTGGAATGAATTTTGAACAATAGTTACGTTTCATGTCCTTGTATTATTCAGAGGCTTTCAGGATAATATGTAGGACTCCTTTTATGAAAATATTATTAGTTCCGTAATCGTTATTTCAATGTAAAATGCCTAAGAAGGATTGTAAGGAAGAGAGTGATTGGGAGTACAACCCGAAATAAGATAGGTTAATCCAAATTTGTCCAATGTAATCAAGGAAGAAATTCATTGAATAAGATGGTCACAAATTACAAACTTAAAATGGGTAGAACAGAAATCGGGTGCCCCTAGATATCGCAGCCTAAACTTCTCTGCCAGAACATTTGGAAGACCATTTTGAGTTTAACATGTGCTCAGAAGATCTTGGATATTTTGTTGATGTATCGAGGTGCAACATGCCCCTTTCTTGTCCATTCGAGTGCGGCGGGGCTCTTCTTTCTCAGTTCAAACCCCTTTTGGTCTCAAAGAGCCCGTTACGGGTTTTCGCATTGGCTTCTCCCTCTTTTTTTTTTACGCGAAGTATTTTTTAACTGAATCTGAGTTCACGGGATTGGGCAGGCTTTTCCCATCCATTTCCATTAAAATCAGTGCGCCTCCAGAGAAAGCCTTCTTCACTACGTACGGCCCTTCCCAATTCGGCATCCATTTTCCTCTGAAATCCTTTTGTATGGGGAGGATCTTTTTCAGTACCAGATCTCCCTCGTGAAACTCCCTTGGGCGAACCTTCTTGTTATAGGCTCGCATCATGCGCTTTTGATACATCTGACCATGACGAATAGCCTTTAGCCTTTTTTCTTCAATTAGGTTCAATTGATCATATCGAGCCTGAATCCACTCAGCTTCATCTAACTTCACCTCTGTTAAAACCTGAAGAGAAGGTATTTCCACTTCAATGGGAAGGACTGCCTCCGTCCCGTAGACCAGTGAGAAGGGTGTTGCCCCAGTAGAAGTTCTGACGGATGTTCGATAAGCATAAAGAGCAAATGGTAATTTCTCATGCCAATCCTTGTAAGTCTCTGTCATTTTTCCCACTATCCTTTTGATATTCTTATTCGCTGCTTCCACTGCCCCGTTCATTTTTGGACGGTATGGGGACGAGTTATGATGTTTAATGTTGAATTGACGACAAACATCTGTTATCGTACTGTTGTTCAAGTTCAATGCGTTGTCTGATATGATTCTTTCGGGCATCCCATATCGACAGATAATTTCTTTCTTTAAAAACCGACTAACCGCCGATTTAGTGACGTTAGCGTATGAAGTCGCTTCTACCCATTTCGTGAAATAATCAATGACTACGAAAATGAATCTGTGTCCGTTGGATGCTTTTGGCGAGATTGGCCCGATAACATCCATGCCCCACATGGAAAAGGGCCATGGGGAAGTCATAACGTGTAGGGGAGACGGAGGCATATGAATCTTATCTCCATAGATCTGGCATTTATGACATCTCTTGGCGTAGTCGATACAGTCTCCTTCCATGGTGGACCAATAATACCCAAATCTCATTATTTGCCTGGCCGTTGTGAATCCATTAGCATGCGTTCCGCAAACACCCTCATGAACTTCCTCTAGGATCATCTTGGCTTCTACAGCGTCGACGCATCTCAACAGTACTTGATCCTTTCCTTTTTTGTACAAAATGTCTCCATCCAATACATATTCAAGGGCCAATTTCCTGAGTGTCTTTTTCTCATTCTCCGTAGCATGATTTGGGTATTCGCGATTTTTCACATATCGCAATATATCTTGGTACCAGGGGTGATCGTCCTTTTCTTCTTCTTCTACGTTACAACAATAAGCTGGGGCCTCATAAATGCTCATTTGAATGGGCTTTACATCTTCTCGCTTGTTTGCCTTAATCATGGAAGCTAAGGTAGCCAAAGCATCTGCCGCCTGGTTTTCTTCTCGTGGGAGATAACTAAAGGTGATATCGTTAAACTCCTCGATTAATCCCATGACTATCCTTCGATAATTGATCAATTTGGGGTCTCTTGTTTCCCATTCGCCCCTTAGTTGGTAGATCACTAATGCGGAATCTCCGTATACTTCAAGCGTTTTAATTCTACGTTCTATAGTAGCGTGGAGTCCCATGATACAAGCTTCGTATTCTGCCATATTGTTTGTGCAATCAAAATCCAACCTGACTGTGAACGGGTAGTGATCTCCTTTCGGGGATACCAAGACTGCCCCAATCCCATTTCCAACAGCGTTTGATGCTCCGTCGAAGTATAATTTCCAAAGGCAATCTCTCGCAGTGTCCTCTTCCGCTGTTGCCACATACATTAGATCCTCATTTGGGAAGTCAAAGTTCAACGGCTCGTAATCTTCTAAGGCTCTGCTGGCTAGGAAGTCGGCTATCGCACTCCTTTTATAGCCTTCTGGCTCACATATACAATATCGAATTCAGACAGCAGGATTTGCCATCTAGCCATCCTCCCATTCAAAGCGGTCGCCTCCATCATGTATTTTAGGGGGTCTAACTTTGAGATTAGCCAGGTCGTGTGGTACAGCATGTATTGCCTCAATCTCTGAGTTGTCCAAATCAGCGCACAACATAGTTTTTCAATCGGTGAATATCTCATTTCGCATTCAGTGAATTTCTTACTGAGATAGTATATCGCCTTCTCTTTTCTTCCGGTATCATCATGTTGACCTAGCACACATCCCATAGAGTGACCAAGCACTGTTAGATATAGGATTAATGGCTTATCAGGGCACGGAGGTGACAGGACTGGAGGGTTTGACAAGTACCGTTTGACCCTATCGAAAGCTTCTTGACATTCATCGTTCCACACGCCTGGGTTATGTTTCTTCAAAAGACGAAATATGGGATCGCATTTCTCAGTTAACTGTGAAATAAACCGAGCAATGTAGTTTAGTCTTCCTAGGAAACCTCGAGCTTCTTTTTGAGTGCGTGGTGGCGGTAATTCTTGTATAGCCCGGACTTTGTCTGAGTCAATTTCGATCCCTTTCTTGCTAACTATGAAGCCTAACAGCTTGCCAGACCTGGCTCCAAAGGTACACTTGGCGGGATTGAGCCTCAATTGAAATTTCCTTAACCTCAGAAACAATTTCTGCAAAACCTGGATATGTTCTTCTTCTGTTCTAGACTTTGCAATCATGTCATCCACGTAAACCTCGATTTCCTTATGCATCATATCGTGGAATAGGGTCACCATGGCCCTTTGGTATGTTGCTCCTGTGTTTTTCAACCCAAATGGCATTACTTTGTAACAGAATGTGCCCCACAATGTTATGAAGGTAGTCTTTCCCATATCTTCAGGGTGCATCTTTATCTGATTGTATCCGGAAAAACCATCCATAAAGGAAAACAGCGAAAAGCCTGCTGTATTGTCTACTAGAGTATCAATATGAGGCAGAGGAAAGTTATCCTTTGGGCTAGCCTTATTTAAGTCTCTATAATCCACGCACATTCGTACTTTCCCGTCTTTTTTAGGGACAGGCACGATATTGGCTACCCACTCTGAATATTTGATCTCTTGCAAAAATCCAGCATCGAACTGCTTTTGGACCTCCTCTTTTATTTTCAGCACTATATCCGGTCTCATCCTTCGGAGCTTCTGCTGAACTGGCTTGCAATCTCTCTTTATAGGTAAGCGGTGTTCCGCTACATCGGTGCTTAAGCCAGGCATATCTTCATAGGACCATGCGAAGACGTCCTTGAATTCTTGCAACAGTTTGATAAGATTCTGCCTTGTTTTTTTTGCTATCCCCATTCCAATATTCACCGCTTTCCCTTCTTCCAGCGTCACAGTCTCTACTGCTTCCTTATGAGGTCGAATTTGTCTCTCCTCCTGCTCTACCATTCTTATCAGATCAGGGTATAGGTCCTCGTCTGCGTCATCTTCAAAATTCTGTAGTCCTTCTAAGCATATGTCTTACTCAAAAGGATACCTCGAATCCGAGACAGAGTTGCTCAAGTCATTGATATCTAGGGACCTGTTGCAGTTTAAGAAAATGCAGGTGGTATGAATGAATTTGTAAACGAATGATTATATGTATGACAGTGCTGAAAGAATGATAAAAAAGAAAAAAATGTTGGCTTTAAAGGATAAAATGCATTTTATTGATATAACGATATTCGAAACGTGCGCCTATTTCACAAAAGAAATCTTGCTGCTTCTAGGCTTAGAGCAACAAGTGTGTCCCGGACATTACTCTGAGGGAGCCCTAAATACTACAGGGATTTCTTCCGCAGTCCAATTGTTCAAGATGCTTCCCGATTCATAAGGCTGAATATTTGGCAAAATTTCTCCATCCTCCTCAGATATGGCACTAATGTAGACGTCGCCTAACATTGTTGCGATGTCCCCTCCCTTCGGTATCTTCAGCTCAGAGTGAATTACCCCTCCTGACACAAAGGTCTTGGATATGTGCGGGATTATCATGGGTTCCCACTTGGTTTCTTCTCCATTCAAACGCGCGCGTCTTCTTTCCTGTCTCCTTTCTAGCTCCTTCTTCTTTTGCCTCGCATCTGGTCTGAATCCTAGGCCGAAGCGATCTTGTTTCTCTCTCAGCACCGGGGCCACTATTCTCCCCTGAAGGTGTTTTCCAAGCCCTTTTCCCGGCAAAGCGCCCTTTCCCACGGTCATTTTCAATCTTCATCCTTGTAGTCTCAGAGATTCTTGGCTTCAAGATTTTATTTCCTTCCATAACAAAAGTTGCATTTACAAACTCGAGAGATCGAAAGGAACATTCAGTTGCCTCGTTGTTTATCTCCAAGTAGGGCATGTCACTGGTCACGGTGGCAATGATGTCTTCCTCAGCTTTTATTGTTATCAATCGGCCATCCGCTATTAACTTCACCTTCTGATGTAATGATGAAGGTACTGCCCCGGATGAATGTATCCATGGTCTCCCCAACAGGCAGTTGTAGGACGGCTCGATGTCCATCACTAGGAAGTCTATTTCGTAAGTGGCTGGGCCGATTAGCAAGGGTACCTCAATCCTCCCCATGACCCTTCTTTGGGTGCCGTCGAAGGCCTTCACCACGCTCTGGCATTCCTTCATATGCGAACTATCCACCGGTAATCTGTTGAGGGTGGACAAAGGCAACACGTTTAATGCAGACCCGTTGTCTATCAAGACTCCTGGTAATATCTGCCCTTTGCACCTAGCGGTAATGTGCAAGGCCTTGGTGGACCCTCTACCACCCGGTGGTATTTCATCGTCGTCAAAATGGATGAAGTTATCTGCACTTATATTGCCAATCAGTCGATCCAACTTGTTAACTGAGATGTCACTAGCGACGTAGGCTTCGTTTAACGCTTTCATCAATGCATTCCTGTGTACTTCTGAGTATTGGAGTAAGGCCAATATGGATATACGCACTGGCTGTTTGTGCAGTTGTTCTACCACACAATATTCACTGTGTTTCAGAAATTTCAGGAATTCTTTGGCCTCTTCCTCAGTCACTGGCTCCTTGATCCTCGATTCAGGCTCAACGGGCCCTCCTTTTTCTTGTTCCACCATTGGGGCTTTTCCTTTTATTAAGTCGTAGCGTCTCCCGCTTCGAGTGTGGAAGCCTTCATCTGAATCCCCTTTTGGCGGGTTAGTCGAGCTCTTCGTGACCGTGACGTTACACTCATAGTTCCAGGGCACTTCCTTGCTATCTTTGTAAGCGAAAGCAGTGGGTTTCCGTATTATTACCTTTGGTGTCACCCGTGTTCCCGCCCCATCGTTAACTGAATTCTTCCCTTCGGAGATTGTTACATGATTGCGGGGGAAATCTCCGCTATCTTCAGCAATAGTGGGCCTCCGTATTATTACTTTTGGTGCTGACTGCGTCCCTACTTTATCACCTCTGGGACGTGAAATAATGATCCTCGGAAGGCTAACTTTTGTACTTTTTACTGTCGTCTCTGACGCGCATATGCTCCTATCTTTTGCACCCTCCTCATAAAATTCGACTTCCTTATTGTTCATTAAGTTTTGCACTAGAGTTCTGAATTCTCCACAAGTCTGAATCTCATGTCCCAACTCTTGATGGTGTTCACAGTAGTTCGTCAGTTCTCCTTGACTTCCTTCCGCAATGATTAGCCCATGTTTAACCATTTCTTTCCAGACCCATCTCAAGGGAGTCTTGACCTCTGCAACATTCGTTTTGATCCTTTTTTCTGGGCTTTCACTGATTGCGTTGACCCCACCTTTAGCATGATTGGGTAAAGGATTTGTTGCGTTTGGCATATCGTCCAACTCGACTACACCCATGTTAATAAATTTCTCCACCAATTTCTTGAAAGCCAGGCAATTCTCGATTGAGTGCCCCGTGATTCCCGCGTGGTATTCACATTGCGCGTTCGGGTCATACCACTTAGGATACGGAGGTTGCATTGGTTTTAGGTGGTGAGGGGACACAATACGCTCATCGAACAGGGTTTGGTACATCTCCTGTATGTTATTGGAATCGGTGTGAATTGGGGTTTCTCGCTAGGTTCTTTCTTGAGTAACCCTTGCCGGTCCGTGGTTGTTGTTTTTGGCTGATTTATGGTGATTGATCTCGAGTGTCCTATGCTCGTGTTATTTACCTCACCTTCTTTCCTTCTTGGGGGAATTCTTTTGGTACTCTCTCCGGTCTCTATCCCTCCGCTTTTTATAATATTCTCTATCATTTCTCCAGTGGTTATGATATCTGAGAAGCTCCGGGTTGCACTTCCTATCATATGCATGAGGAACGGGGCTTTCAACGTGCGGATGAAGAGCATGGTGGTCTCTTTCTCCATAAGCGGCGGCTGGACCTGAATGGCAACTTCCCTCCACCTCTGGGCATATTGCCTAAAGCTTTCGTTCCCCCTTTTTTCCATGTTTTGCAGAGTGATCCTATCGGGGGTCATATCCGTTACGTGACTGTATTGCTCCAAGAATGCTTGAGCCAAATCATCCCATGACCCAATTTTGGCACGACTCAACTGATTGTACCATTTGGCCGCAGCTCCTATCAGGCTGTCCTGGAAACAGTGGATCAGTAGTGGATCATTGTTAGTGTAGCCTGCCATCCTTCTACAGAACATAGTGATGTGGGCTTCTGGGCAACTCGTCCCATTGTACTTTTCAAACTCGGGCATTTTAAAATTATATGGGAGCACCAAGTCGGGGACTAAGCTTAAGTCATTGGCTTTTACTCCTCGACGTTTACCGGCGTTTTCCAGAGCCCTGAATCTTTCCTCCACCCATTTTGGCAGTTCTTGTTTTGCCTTCTCGGCCATCTCATCCAGATCTGGGACGTTGGGATTGACCAGATTTTCTCCTGGGTTGGTACCTGAACCCGTAGGGAGATGCGTAGGTATTGCGGTATCGGCATGATATTGTGGCCTAATAGTGACAGATGCCCTTCGGGGATACGTGTCTGGTGGTGTTTGGGCCTCTAGTGGGGGAAGAGAGGGATTATCACTGTTGTTTCCTGAGCTAGTGGCGATGCCTCGTTCCCTAGCCGTCAATTGCCTTAGTTGGTTCATCATATCGTCCTGGGATTTTTGCATCCGCTCCATCATGTCCTGCTGGGTTTTGGCCCGTTGCTCTTGTAACTGCACTTGTTCTTTCATTTGATCCTGAATTTCTTTTTGCATTTGTTCTAGCTTTTCTATTCTTTGGTCCATTATCCTTGTCTTGTTTCTCGTACCGTAGTGATGTTCCAGAGTAACTGCCATAATTTTAGGGTCCTTCCGTGAGATTCGATGTGTATGATGCAATGTAGTGCTGATGTATGAAATGTATGCAAAAATGTTGATTCCAATTCGATTTCCATTAGAATAGCTTTTCTAGAAAACAAGTTTCTTTACATAAAGTGGATTACACGAATGGTCGGGCCCTAGCACCTAAAGCCTTGACCTCTTCAAGAAGCCAACTTAACTTTTGACCTTTTTCTGACCCTGATTCGTACATCAAGCCTAATGCATCAGCTTGAACTGCCAAAGTCTGCAAGTGATTCGCCATTCCTCGCATTTGAGCTATGGCTTCTCCCATAATATAATCCCAGCTTCTAACTTGGTTCTGGGAGTTATGCAATTGCTGTTTCCATTGCTCCTCATTAGCTTGGAAAAGTTCTTCCCGTAGCTCGTAGCCATGCACAACGGATTCTAGCTCTTCAATTCTTGCCTTCATTTCTTCAATTTTGCTCAGACTAGCCTTTAGTTCGGCCATGGAATGGCGGCTTCGATATTGATGTAGCAACCTCTCCAGTTCTGACACTCGCATCTTCAATTTCTCTTTCTCATCTCGGCCTTCCATCGCATTCTGTTTTAGGGCATCTTCTCGTTCACGGGCGTCTTGGAGTTTTCTTTCCCACTGGCTCGCTCTGTTCTTCTCCTCTCTAATCTCCTGACGCCATTGCTCTGACGTTTTTCCTAGTCCCGCCATTCTTATCGATCTTCGTAGCTTCTTATAATCGGTCTTCAAATCGCTCAAATCTTCTTCGGCTTTAGTTTTCCCTTTCCTCCACTTATCGGCTTCCGATTTTTGAATATCGACGTCCAAACCTAGCTGCATCTTCTCTTCCTCTAGTTGCTCTATTCTTTTCCTTAATTCCCGGTTCTTTTCTTCGAAGTCTTGTTTGATGATTTCAAGCTCTGAAGGGATCGCCCGTAACTTCTCTTCTAGTGATCGGGTGTTTTCTTGGTCAGATGTGGGGATGTTGTCATTGATTCTTCGGTCTCGCCATTGGATGTACTCGGGTGTCGTCATCGGATTGGCAGCGAACTTTTTCATTTTATGAATTTGGCCCCAAGCCTTAGATATCTCGCGGACTCTCTTTTTGTAATTTTCCCCTTTATACTCGAATTCGCACTCGGCTAACCCTTGTGTAGGTGGTGTGAACTGTCTTGACCCATACTGTCTTAACACAAGAAGAGGAGCGTATCCGACGGCTCCCCATATTCCGAGCAGGGGGACATGATCAAAGTCTCCACACTTATACAAGATTTCGTCAAGTATCATCCAAGGAGCTTTCCATTCTACATCTTCTTCTTGTAAGCTTTGCAAAGCCATCATCCAACTTTCTTCCGTGATGTCATCTCGTCTAGGCGTTGCTGCTGTATTTTTTAGTGGAGAGTAGTCTTGGGTGAAGATTAGGCACGACACCTTTTCTATTTTCCAAAAATGACTGTGAAACCATGCTATTAAGAGTTGGGCGCAACCGATGGATCTCCCTTCGCCGGCCCTCCGACACGCGTTTAGAGACCTGAAAGTTTCGGCGAGAATCGCAGGAACAGGAGTGACCCCTCTGTCTAGTTTGTCGAATAGATCAGCTACCGCCTCATCCACATGTCCTAGGGCCTTGGGGAAGATGACCAATCCGTAAATGCTCAAAGCTAAAACATCAACTCTCTTCTTCTCCTCAGGATGTGCTATGATCAAATCCCTTAGATTCCTCCAAGGGATGCACTTACAACCTCCCTTTTGTTTTGTCCGGGCCGTGACCCACTGCTCACTCATCCCCGTTATATTCATAAGCTTTTTTGTGAATGTGGGTACATTAACGGCTCTCAAGTAGGCTTTATCAGTTTGAATTTTCGGGCAGCGGATCAGGGCCGTGTACTCCTCTATGGTAGGAACCAAATCTACTTTCCCAAAAGTGAAGCACTCGTACGCAGGGTTCCAAAACTGGGTCATTGCTCGGAACAAGTATTGGTCTATCTTGATGTCAAGCAGATAAGGCAAGTCGCCATAATGATGGTAGAATAACTGCTTGATCTTGTTATCCCACTGATCCCATATTTCTTTTATTTCTTGAAGATTATTTTGAGTCACACTGATGCGTGTATAATCCCACAACTCTGATATATATCCCTCCGTGAGGCTGTCCCCCTTCTCTCGCTGTACTGTCTCAGCCCATATCCGGACGGCCGCATTATCTTCCACTCTATCAAGAAACCCCTTTTCCATGATAAGCTACCTATTCAGAAATCGAATGGGAATCAACATCCTTTTTGATGCATATGCTATGCGAGGAGATGAAGATAAAGCAAGTCATTATCAATAAGCAGCAAATGCAAAACTTAATCGGGTGACCACTAGAGTTCGGTATGGCTCTATCTAGGGTGGTTCTTATGGCTTGCTATATGGGGTTTGGTTCTAGAGTAAAGGTACCTGAACCAGCTGATTCCTCGATCCTCACCCATTATAGGCTCATATGGACCGAGTTCAGTTTAGGGGAACACATTTCCCTATGGTTGCACGGAGATGAAAATCTCACGAAGACATAGGTACGGATGTGTTCCGAAAGCGATCCACTATCTTGCACGGAGGTGAAGACCTCACGAAAGAGTAGCTTCTCACTCCCACTTAAGGGTGTGACCGCAATGGTCATGCAATGCAATGCCAAAGTATTTCACGAGACCCGATGTTGTAGCACGAGCAAATGCATCAAAGAGAAACACGAGTTTTCACAACAATTTTTCAAATTTTCGATCAAAGGGACAAAAATCAATCAATTTACGGCCTGACTCTCTTTTCATGTCCCCAGTGGAGTCGCCAAGCTGTCGTAACCAACCCCTTTTTTGAAAAGGCGAGTATCAGACTTAGGTTTGAAAATAAGAAATAGGAGTCGCCACCGATCTTTTGTTAGGTGTGATCGGACCACCTTTGTTTTAATGAAACATTTTGATTTACTAAAACAATGCTTTTGGTCTACGAAAATTTGAGAAAATGGGTTCGGGAGTCGGTTACGTGCGAGGAAGGGTTAGCACCCTCGTCACGCCCAAAATGGGTACCAAATTGATCAATTAATGTCCTAATGTCGAAAGTTTGAAAATTTTGAAGGAATTTTAAAAATCTGACCCCCTTTTGAAAATATTCGTGTTTTTCTTGAACTAAATCGAGATTTTCTCGTTTCGAAGAAATAAAGTGTCACATCCAATACTTTAGGACACGATAGTTTAGATCTTCGATCCTAAGATCATCTCATAGTTTTCCGGGATTGTAAATCGAGATTTTCTCGTTTTCGAGAGATTAAAATATCACGTCCAATACTTTAGGACACGATAATTTAAATCTTCGAATCGGAGGTTATCCCATAGTTTTTAAATTAAAGACCAAGATCTTCTTGTTCCAAAAGAATAAAATGTCGCATCCAATACTTTAGGACACGATATTTTAAATTCTTGAATCCAAGACTATCCCAAAACGGTCGATTTACATAAATGACGCGAATAAAAATAATCATAAAAATATCGGAACAAAAACAAAGACATAAAATACAAAGGTTAAAAAAAATAATAATAATAAAGCGAGAGATATAAAAAAAAGGAACGATATCAAAATGATAGAGTTAGTAACGATGAGGACAATAAATATCATAATATGAATACCATCAATAATAATAATAGTAATAATATAGTGATAATAAAAAAAAAATAAAAGCGATACGAAATATATACAATAGGTGATAATATAAATATAGTAATACTAGTAACAATAATAATAATAATACATATTAATATAGATATGGCAAAAATAATATAACAAAAATATTAGTAGTGATGATTATAATCTAAATATAATAATAAAGATGGTAACATGGCAGTAATAGTAAAAATAAAGAAAAAGAATATAATATACTAATATAATAATATAATAACAATATACGATAGTAATAATAAATATAATAATAATAATAATAATACTAATAGTAATAATAATAATAATAAATAATAATACAATAATACAAAATATGTACAGGGTAAATAATATAACTATAGTAGTGATACTAAAAATAATAATAATAGTAAATGTAACAATGATGATAACAAGGGTATGAAATATATGTAATATACTAATATAAACATAGTAGTAATAAAAATATAATAATAGTATAATAATAAATATGTACAATATAATGATAATATGAATATAACAACAATATAATAAAAAGACTAAAAAGGGTACAAAATAACTAAAAGGGGGTTAAATTGCATTTAAAACGAAAGTTTGGGGTCGATTTGAAATAACAAAAAGAGAAAGGGCCTATTAGAAGTGCGCGTAAAAAGGGAGGGACCAAAATGGGCAATAACCCTCCCTTCCAAAATACATGGCATCAGGGAGGACGTAATTGAAATCAGGAACAAGTTGCTGGGACAAATTAAAAATTTCGTAAACTTAATTGCAAAAATCATTAAAAAACGGAAGGACCAAAAGCGTAATAAACCCATTAATTAAAAACACGCGGATCCTCCTTAGTGGGTCGGGTCAAAAAACGAGTCGTAGTCAAAACGACGTCGTTTTGGGTGTTTTAAGCCAGTCCCAAAACTACGTCGTTTTGATGGGCTATATAAGGCCAAAAATCCCCAAAAAAAATTCATTTGCTCACTTCTCCTAAAAAAAAACTTTCATCCTCTTCCTTTTTCTCTGCAAGGGGCTGGGATCCGGTGAGATTCCGACGACGCCCACCGCCGGCCACCGTCGCCGACGCCACCGCCGGCCACCGCGCACGGTGGCCGGAAAACGTAAGATTTTTTTTTTTACGTGTATATATATATATATATATATATATGTACAAAAAGAGATTGAAATAAGAAAAAATACCTTCGAATGATCTTTGCTTTTGGATTTTTCGTTAGATCTCTACTGTTATTTTTTGTTTTTTGAATCCGTTTTCTTTCTCCTTTTCTGTTCTTTTTTATTGATCCCAAAAAAGGTCCTTAATACATTGTTTCCTTCGGTTTTTATAACCGAATGTAAAAAGAAATATAATATTTTTTGTTTTTGTTGCTATTGTCGCTGTCATTCGTTTGTCTCTTTGTAGGTATGGGGAGCAATGGGTAGTGGGGTTGCGGCGCACTCGGTTAGTGGAGGATGGAGGCTTGCGGCGGCTGAAGGATTTTAGGGTTTCTGAACCCTAAAATTTTTTCAGAAAAATACGGGCCTTTTGGGCCTGGATTTTATTTTATTTATTTGGGTTTGATTTGTAACGGGCCGGGCAAATTGGGTATTACATATATGATATAAATTAATGAATGAATTATAACTGAAAATATTCTTACAATAATGTTAAATGTAACAATGTTAAAAATCATCTTACAACAAGAAAACAAATGTCTAAGATGGCGGCCTCTGCGACTGCTGAAATATCTTCATCATAGTCTGAAGCTGTAGCTGGAGTTCTTCATACTTTCTGTTCTGCTTTGCCTCCCTCGCTGCTGCCTCCGCTCTAAGTTGAGAAATATGCTCTGCCTCCCTCGCTGCTGCCTTCGTTCTAAGTTGAGAAATTTGCTCAACCGTGCTCGCTTGCATCTGAATTTCAGCACGAGATTGACTCTAGGAAGGCATGTATTGCTGGGAGTCGGATCCAAAATATTGGGTCGGGGTAACACCAGATCCTTGACATCGAACCCGACCATACCTTTTAAGACCCAAAACATCAGTAATAATTCTGTTATAAATATACTCAAAATTAACAGAACTATCAGTCGAAGCAGTCGTACCTTTCAGGACCCAAAACATCAGTAATAATTCTGTTATCAATATCCTCAAGATTAACAGAACTATCAGTCAAAGCAGCCGCTTCATACTCCGCCTTCTTCTCCTTTAGTTTATCCTAATAAATTAATGAAAGAGTTAGAAACAAAATATATAATAAGAAGGAATGCAACATAACTTAACATTATAAATTTAAAACTACAAACGATGAATTAAACTATTATAATTAAACATTATAAATATTTATAATAAATCAAATTTTATTAAGTAAATATACCAAAATTTCTGCAGCTTCGGATGTCATCGGAAACCCATCCTTCTTCCTATGCGTAATGTCAAAAGGCTGAAGGCGTCCAACTTTTTGACTAGATGAGGCTTCCTACATTGTAGCAGTAAAAATATATTTTAATAGTATAAAGTCATTAATATTTGACAAAATTAATAAATTATAATACCTCGGCCTCAGCTACACAAGCAAAACTTCTGGACCCTGCCGTGTGCGCGAATTTTTGTTTCTGTCTGCTGCTTGTTCCAACTCGCTCACGGTCCTGCATATTGAATTTATATTACGTATATAGTAAATACGTATTTGACATAACCGAAAAATTTATAAGAATTTAGAAGTACGTAATACCTCTCCTTTCTTTGAATTCCAGAATCTAACTTGATCTTCCCATTGGTACCTCAACATTCCCGGCGGGACATTTCTTAATTTTTCGTCGAGGCTTATGTCTTTCTTAAAATATTGTTTTTTCAGCGTGCTTTTGTTGTCTCTCCATTTTTTACCCAATGTCTTCTTAACATAGTCGTCGGAGACCTCTAAAGCAAATCTCTCCTGAACAAAAAAAGTTTAAAAAGTTAATATAAATGAAAGTTAAACCAAAGTATTATAAATTATATTCACGTTTTCTTATCTTAATATTATCGAGAGCCTGATTTTTGTTGGCATCAGGCATGTGATGCCATGATTCGTAGTTAATGGGCAACATATTGGCATTTTGTGCTATAATGCCCAAATAGCCTGCTAACAGTCGAGCTTCAGATCCAACAGGCTGGCCATGATTGTTTCTCCTTACTTTAACACGCTCGACAGGCTCTAAGTCATATAAATCTTTAAGCAATGTACGTCCCTGACCTCTGCGCGTCCCACCACCTTCAGCTGAAAAATAATATATTATTATATTAAAATTGGAAAATGAATCAATAATAAAATTCAACATGCATGTAAAATAGACTTATCATTACTTTGAAATTCTGCAGGCTCGTCATCTATGTCCGGCACACTAGAAGATCCAACAACTGTTTGCTGTTCAGTATTTGCTCCTTCTGAATTTGGAGTATTGTGGACAATACTTAACTCCCGTAATCGTCTTCTAAGCATTTTTCCTACAATACACATAAGATAGTTCAAAATTTTAGTAACAAATAACAACAATAATAGTACATTTAAAATAGTTAAATTATATAACATTACCAACATTAAAATTATAATATTACATATAAATAATAAATCGTAAAATCTTACTACATCATATTTCATAAATATCTTCGTCCACATCCTAACGAACCCATTGAAATTGTTGACTAGTACTAGGGATATTTTCATTTAAGTTTTGTTCTGGAAAAGGCAAAGTTTCTGATCTTTCGACTATGTCATCTCTACTTCCATTGCCCATGTCAAACAAGTCTCTAGGGGTGTTCCGGAGTACAATGTACCAACCCTCATCAGTTGGATCTTTTGAGTAAAAAACTTGTTTCACTTAAGAAGAAAATACATACGGCTTGTCCATCAATTGTTCTCCAGTGTGAATCAATCGAGAAAAATTCACCATTGTAAAACCATATTGATTGTTTTTAATTCCACGAGCCGTATTCACATAAGCCCAATCTCCTCGAAATAAGACGACAACTTTCCATCTTCCATAATAATCTAACTCAATTATGTCAGTAAAAAGTCCGTAATACTCCACATTCCCCTCGACAGGATTATTGTCCCTAGCACTAGCATAACTTATAATTGAAGAATTAACAACAATTCCACAATTTTGGGTTCTCCTCAATCTCTCACGATACTTTGTATGAAATTTGAATCCGTTGATGAGGAAGGCACTATATCTTTTCACTATTCTATTTGGACCTTGTGATAGCCATTTAACTTCGTCATTTACTTCATTTCGACTCCAAACCTATTGAATCGAAAGTAAATTGGGTAATTATAAATGTTATGAGAAAACATTATTACTTGACAATGAAAACTTCAATTGCATACCGTTTGGCTTAACCATTCATGAAATGATTCTGTGAACAACTTATTAATTTCTCGTTGTTGTAATCTTCGGGACCGTGAACGAGCTCTCAATATTTGTTTGTACTCACTACGTTAAAAAAAGGTTTGCTTTGTTAGAAGACACAAATTATAATTGATGAATATTTATCAAACTTTAGAACTTACTTGCGTAATGGTTCCATTGACTCATGACGAAAAAGAACATATCGATGTGCTTGGACCCACGATCTATCATCTAATTCTGTAATTTCGACTTTGCCGATCGGTTCTCCAAAACTTTGAAATAAATAAGTTTCGGCCAAATTATGATCTGTGAGCCCAACATTTCTACTTGGTCTGTTCATTCTTGTTTCAACATCTTCCAAATACCTTTAACAGAAAGTCATACATTCCTCTGCCAAGTAGTCTTCGGCAATTGATCCTTCCGGATACCGTTTATTGCGGCAGTAAGACTTCAATTTGGATAGGAACCTAAACATGGTATAGAACATTATCAAAAGTTGCAACTGAAGGCATTTAGGTGAATGAAGGAATAATTTACAAATAAATTAAAACCTTTCAATGGGATACATCCATCGATAGAAATTGGGTCCACCAAGTATTGCTTCACGAGGGAGATGAATTAACAAGTGCACCATAATTGTGAAGAAGGAAGGCGGGAAGATCTTCTCCAGATTGCATAAGGTTAGTGCGGCTCGATCTTGTAATGTCTCAAGTTCTTGAACATCCAAAACTTTGTCACAAATGCCTTTCATTATATTGGACAGTTCAATTACACAAGACGTCACCTTTTTCGACATACAACACCGCAATGCAACTGGCAGTAAGTCTTGCATCAAGATGTGATGGTCATGCAATTTTAAGCCATATAGTCTTCGATCTTTAAGACTCACACATCGAGATATATTTGATACATACGCATCCGGGACCTTTATATCCTTCAACACCATACATAACACTTCTTTCTCCGTCTTCGACATTGAATAAATAGTAGGCGACAACCGATATTTCATATTCGGAAGTGCTTGGGGATGAAGCTCACGCCGAATTCCCATGTGGACTAAATCAAGTCGACTCTGAAAATTGTCTTTCGATTTTCCATCGACATTCAAAATAGTCCCAATGATGTTCTCGCAGACACTTTTCTCAATGTGCATGACATCAAGATTACGGCGTAAAATCTAATGCTCCCAATAAGGCAACTCAAAAAAAATACTTCTTTTTTTCCACAAGTTCGCCTCATTAGGATCATCCTCTTCATCAGATTCATCATCAAATTCATCCATTGATTTTCTATTTCTTTGCGTGTTGGCCGGTTGATTCATCCCATAAATGAAATTCATATATTTCAACATGAACAATATTTCGAATCCACCGGTCTGCGAAGGAGCTTCTCCGAACTCTTCAGTACCATCAAACTGAGTACTCTGAAATCTAAATCTATAATTTTCCGGTAACCACCGATGATGCCCCATGTAAGAGAACTTCTTCCTATTATATAACCATTGCGAACATGTCTGCGCAGCACAACAAGGACAAGTATAACGTCCATTGGTACTCCAACCAGATAAATTGGCGTACACCGGGAAGCCATTAATAGTCCACATCAAAGCCGCACGTAAATTGAAGTTCTCCTTTCTCAGCACATCGTATGTCTCAACACCAGCCCATAATTGTTTTAACTCTTCAATAAGTGGCTGCAAATATATGTCAATGTAACACCCCCAAACCCGGCCCACAAGTCCTGACCGGATCTGGTTATGTCACTTCGGAAACCGTTTGCGAAATCTTTGACTTTAGAATAAAACTTGAAAATTCTATTAACTTTTGGAAACCATGTCTTTTCTTTTGAAATTATAAATAAAGCTTTGTTATTAAAAATAATCCATATTAAAACTTTAGTATAAAAATATATAAATACCTTGATTAAATAAGTTGCTAAGATTAAAATCATCTTCACATAATAATTTCTTTTAAGTAAACCATAATATCAAAAAAATATCAAAAATAGTGATAACAAAAATAATAATAATAATAAGGCCCTTATTACAAAAAAATAATTAACCCAAAACACTTTGTATTAAAAATTGCTTAAAGATAATTAAATTAATCTCCTTCTGCATGGGCCACCTTGCATCCTCTCCAACCCGGTCCGATCAACCTGTCACCTGCGATGTTTGAAAATAATTGGGTGTCTCATAATGACTCAGTGTGTAAGTTAACCACTGAAATCCACCCACATGCTAGCCACATAATATCCCAATTATCAGATGCAATAAATAATATATTCATTTTAACAATTACCACAATCTGGGCTTGGCCCACATTCAAATCATACACAAATACTGGGCTAGGCCCATTTCTCAATAAACCACATATCAACTGGGCTTGGCCCATTTCCACGTATGTTCCCAAACATACCTATCCACATGTCATATTGGGCTTGGCCCATTCCATATTATTACAAAAATAATGCAGCATGATACCCAACCCAAACCTAGGGTCCATCCGCTACACACCCCCTTATCCAGCCTACCACACACCAGGGGACTATCGAGTCACCCTCTCCTTTTCCCTCCAAAAAGGCAACCAATGCCATCCACGATGGAGCACATAGCAACCCATCAAGCCACGATATGGCATAAAGCCGATATCAATCAAGGTAACCACGCGAACTAAATCGCAAAGATCCACAACGCGACCTCAGTCAGCGCCAATCCACGATGTAGCACAAAGCTGACATCAACCACGTACTCGAAGTACACCCGTACCTTCTTTTCATAACCCACCCATGCACATGCCACATAAAATATAATCATGATAATGCATGCACATGCTTATTAATATTCATAAACATACTCATATACAAACAAATAATCACATTGCACAGGTCCGATACTAACCTGATCATCGCTATACCCTTTAGGGTATACATGGCACACTTATTACTGCACTTGTTAGTAAAACATTTAACACATAAAACCCGGAAACAGTGGGTTAGTTACACACCTTATAACCTGAAGCTCTAAACCCTCGATTTCGACGCTATCGCTTAGCGAGACTACCGTTATCTGCCTATCGTTTTCGGTTGTACGCCCACACCCCGGTGGCCAATCACGAACTGCCGAGACAGCTCTTTTCTTAAACTTCGGAATAGGGGCTTTCCCTTTCCCCTCTTGACTGGCACTCGCATCCATCGACACTTAATCAGAATCACACGATTAATCAATCAAAGCCACAATCTACCATTAACAAATCTAAGTTACTTACTAATTTCCTTACCGAAATAAACTGAGATCCCGAAGGCCTTCCTTTGCTTCTGACGATACGCCCCTAAAAAGACCACCATTCGGTTAACACATAACCACATATATTGGCCTAAGGCCGAAAATCAACCCACTTACCCTTTTGATGAGTCTAACTTTGAGAGAATCCCTTTTTAATCTCCTTGGTGCCGTCTACAATCAACACAAAACAGAGCATCAACTTGGCCCTAGAGATATTCGGCCACACCAAAACTAAGGCCAACCATTCGGTTTTGGCCACTATAAGAGGGGTACATAAATCGATTGATCACAAGAGTACACTTACCACCTACGTGCTTTGAAGAGATTCAAGGGGAGTTTGCCTCGATCACGAACAAAATAGATTCAATGGTGAACAAGGGTTGGCTTTACGCTTGGTGAAATAATAGAGAAGCTCAAGGTTTCGGCTAGGCTTCCAAATGAAAATGAAGCATTCGGCCAACACTAAATAGATGTAAAACCAAGGTTAAGAGGTAGTAGAAGAAAGTTGAAAGAGTTTCGGCAATAGTGCTCAAGGCTAGAGAGGTTTCGGCCCAGTCAAGAAAAGAATAAAAAGGTTGGAAGAATGGAAGTAATAGGAAGAGAATGGTAGAAGAAATTCGGCACAAGAGTCTAAAAGGAAGCAAAAAGAAAGCTGCCTATTCAAAAGAGAATTTCGGCACTTGATTTCCCCTATTTAAAGCATTCGACCACCGCCTGCTAATTCAATTTAATTTGAATTAGTTCAATTCAAAAACAATTTGAATTGTTCTACTATTATCCCACTTCATCTAATTAATAATAATAATCCATCAGCCACCATTATCTCAAATTTTAAACTAATTAAAATACTCCTATAATTATCAAAAACCAAAACCCACCCTTATCACTCCAGCCGAATTCCAAAACCACCAAAACCTCTTTTATTCTAATTCAAATTTCCTTCTTATTCTATACCTTTATCAACTAAAAAAAAATAAAAGAATAATCTAATAATTCTCCTTCAGCCGAATTAAAACCAAAATTAATCTTAATCTTTATCCATTTAAAGCCCCTCCCCATGTGCTGTCCAACACCCCAATCGGCAGCAACAAAAATTAAAACTAATCCACCTACAGCCCCCAGGATTCGAACACAGGACCTGGGGGAACCCTGCTGCTAGGTAGCGCCCAGGCCACTTGGGCCACCTTGATTTTTATGCTAAAAACCCCCAATAATTATTCTTAACACCTACCTTCTTCAGCCCATCACCAAAAAGCAAAACAAAAACGCCCAAATGCAGCTCCAGCCCCTCGAACCCGTGACCTGCACAAAGACCCTTCTCAATTAGCGCCTTAGCCACTCCGTTACCTGCCTTTCATGTCCATAAGGCCCCCAAATTTATTTATAAGGCCTTCCTAGGCCTAACGCCCAAACCCAAAAATAAAAACCCCATGTGCTGTCGCTTGGACTCGAACCCAAGCCCTCCAAGGCGCTACTTCCAGCCCCCTTAAGCAGCGCACGGAGGCCACTCTACCACAGCCTCTCTTGTGCCAAAAATTTACAAAAATTATTCTTAAGGCCTCCCTTGGCCCGATTCCCTTTTTGCACTAAAAATCCAAAATTTTCCAAAGCCTTTCATTTTCATCCAAGCATTCTTAGACCTCTAAAACACATCCAAAAACACCCCAAAGCCTTTCCAACACTTGAATTATACTTGAATTTCCTAGCCCCTAAACCAGGGTATTACAATCAATATCATTCTCGGGCCCTTTCTCTCCAGGGATAATCATAGACAAGATAAAGGATGATTGTTTCATGCAAACCCATGGAGGCAAATTATAAGGAACAAGCACCACAGGCCAAGTACTGTACGCAGTGCTCATGATTTTGTAAGGGTTAAATCCATCAGATGCTAGCCCCAGCCTCACACTCCGAGGATCGCTTGCAAAGCTTGGAAATTTTGAGTCAAATGATTTCCAAGCTAAAGAATCTGCAGGATGCCTTAACAATCCATCATCGGTTCGTCCATTACGGTGCCACGTCATTGACTCGGCTGTCTTCGACGACATGAAAAGCCGTTGAAGCCTTGGTATTAGCGAAAAATACCGCAAAATCTTAACTGGCTGCTTCCTTGACTGTGTATCGTGTTCATCCTCATTACCATCCTCTGTATTTCTATTAATCCAACGGGATTGACCGCATACATGACAGCACTGTTGGTTTATCCGGTCGCCCCAATACAACATGCAGTCATTTGGGCAACTATGAATTTTGTTGTAGCCAAGGCCCAACTCCTTTATCAGTTTCTTCATGTCTTTGGAAGATTGAGGGATTTTCGCAAACGGGAACATTTCTTGCAGAAACTCTAACAGCATTGTCAACGAGTTTCCGGTCCATCCTCCCAAACATTTCAAGTGAAAAGACGAATACAGAAAGACAGTTTGGAAAATTTTGATCCCTCATACAGTTTTTCATTCATTTCACCAAGTAACGTGTAGAACCTCGCCGCTTCTTCATTTGGCTGTTCATCAGGTACACTTCTTCCCCCTTCGGTGAAAGTATTTCCACCAAAATTATAATCATCGGTTGCACCCAAGTCAGGTGGAAATGACCCGAAACCATCACTGCGCATATGAAAAGCATCCCGCAACATGCCTTCCATGTTATCATCTTTAACATTCTGATTGTAAGCACTATGAGGATAACCCAGATTCATCGATGAAGATGCTCTACTAGATGTACACTCTCCATGAAAAATCCATTTTTTGTACCCCCGGACAAAGCCATCAACAACTAGATGTTCGTAGACAACTTCACGATAATGCCAATTGATATTGCAACACTACACGGGCAAAGAATTATATTCTCTTGGCTTGCATTTTGAAATGCAAAATTCAGAAAAATCTCTACTCCATTTCGATAGCCGTTGCTTACCCTTGACAATTTCATCCAAGTCCTATCCATTTCGTAGTTGTTGAAGTCTAAAGTTGACAATAAATTACACGGCTAAATTGTTAATTTATAATTTATGTAAGTAATGATATGATCATATATATAACTGAGTACTATGTAAGTTATGTAAATTATGTAAGTTATGAAGTTTGATCTTAAAATTATGTAAGTTATGAAATTTGATCTCAAACTTATGTAAGTTATGAAATTTGATCTTAAAATTAAGTAAGTTACGTATTCTTTAAGATTCATCATACGTGGTATTGTTACACCTAGGGAGGATCCATTATATCTAACAGTGAGATATAAGGCAACCTGTCAGGTTTCCAGCCTATATACTTTGAATCTTTTTTTATCTATACAAGTATTATGTAAGTTATGTAAGTTATGTATTATGTAAGTTAAATAATTTGGTGAAAGCTATGTAAGTTATGTAAGTTATGTATTATGTAAGTTAAATAATTTTATGTAAGTTATGTATTATGTATTATGTAAGTTAAATTAAAATTTCAAATCGAGAATCACTTGAGGTGTGAACATATATGGCATGCATTACATTGTAGTTTTTTTTTTAAATATTAATTGGTTTTAGTTTTTCGTTTGAGGTAGGCTGGAAAATGTTATTATATGTTTTTTTATAATTGAAATTTGCTGTGATGTTGTTAAATTTAAAAAGTTTTTAACTTACTTCTTTTAAAAAAAGAATTTATTTTCTATATTGAAAATATTTAAATAATGATCTATATTATTATATTGATAACAAAATATTTATAAGTTTTTAAATTTAAAAAGTTTTTAAATTACTTCTTTTAAAAAATATTTATTTTTTATAATAAAACATATTTAAATAATGATCAATATTAATATTATACTGATAACAAAATATTATTACCATTTTATATCATTTTATATCATCTTATATGCATGTTTTTAGTCATTTATTTTACAAATTTTAAAATTTAGGTCACATTATTATTATTATTATTATTATTATTATTATTATTATTATTATTATTATTATTATTATTATTATTATTATTTGTTAAATTAAAGTTAATCAGAAGTAATTTTACATTTTTAAGTTTAACAACAAATTTAACAAAAAAAAGTATAAGAATTAAATTTAAAATATAAAAAATTTATAACATATTTTAACAATTAACTTTTATATTTTGTTTATGTTATTTTTTATATCATACCGTACCTTTAATTTTAAAAAATAATACACGGGAGCTTGTAAAAAATCTAAGCGGCATGATTAGATAGCAATTTGGAGGTTGTTCAAACACTATTAATAATAAACAACAATAATAAACAACAATTTAGACAGAAATTCTTTAAGATTCATCATACGTGGCATTGTTACACCTGGGGATGATCCGTTATATTTACAGTGAGATATAAGGCAACCCGCTAGGTTTCCAGCCTATATACTTTGAATCTTTTTTTTTGGACAGCAATAGAACAAACAACATATATACTGTTAGAATTAAGTGACCCAAATTCTTATTTAAATAAAATAAAAGAAGAATCCTTATAGAATTACACTTCTTTTATTTTATTTTAAATAAGGTTTTTTAAACCTTATTAAACTCTATCTATTTGATATTGATTAGAATAAGGAGTTTCAATCTTACTACACTCCTATTGAATATGGCTTTATAAGCCTATAAATAGACATGGTCTATTCCTCTTGTAATTGATTCGAATTCGACATAGTGAATTTTCTTCTCCTCTGCCCGTGGTTTTTCCCGAAAGGGTTTCTACGTAAAATCTGTGTGTTCTTTATTTTTATTTCTATTTCTTTTTGTCTTTGTGATATATTGTCATTACCGACGTTATATTTTTCACAAAGTGGTATCAGAGCTTCCGAATTTTTTTATCTCGATCACGGTAATGGCGTCTTTAAAGTATGAAATCCCGCTATTGGATCGCAACACCAGATTTGCGTTGTGGCAGATAAAGATGCAGGCAGTTCTTGCACAGATGGATTTAGAGGAAGCCCTGCTAGGGGTAGATAAGATGCCTTCGACATTGACGGAGGAAAATAAGAAACGCAAGGATCGAAAGGCGTTAACACAGTTACATCTGCATTTGTCTAACGAAATTTTGCAGGATGTGATGAAGGAGAAGACTGCCGCAGTATTATGGAAGAGGCTAGAACAAATATGTATGTTGAAAACTCTAACTAGCAAGTTGCATATGAAGCAACGTCTTTCTGCTCATCGTTTAGAGGAAGGTGCGTTTGAGCACGAACACTTAACAGTGTTTAAAGAAATTCTCTCAAACTTGGAGGCCATGGAGGTTCAGTATGATAAAGAAGATCTAGTTGGTTCTACTTTGTTCGTTGCCCCCATCTTATTCAACCTTTAGAGACACGTTTTTATATAGCCGCGAGTCTCTTACAGTTGATGAGGTTTATGATTCTTTAACCTCGTATGATAAGATGAAGCATCTTGTGGTTAAACCCGACTCCCAGGGAGAGGGTCTCATTGTTCGTGGGAGACAAGATCGGAATACTGATGATGATCGTGGAAGGACACAGGATCAGAATCCTCGCGGTAAATCTAAGGGTAGATCAAAGTCTTCAAACAGAGGTAAAACTTGTAACTTCTGCAAGAAGAAAGGGCACATTAAATCTGAGTGTTATAAGCTACAGAATAAGATTAAAAGGGAGGCTGCGAATCAAAAGGGAAAACAACCAGAAAATTCCGGTGAAGCTGATATTGTAGAAGACTACAGTGATGGTGAACTTCTAGTCGCTTCTGTCATCAATTCTAAAGAGAGCGAGGAGTGGATACTTTATTCAGGCTGCACCTTCCACATGAGTCCCAATCGGGATTGGTTTACAAATTACGAAACGGTGTCTGAAGGTGTTGTTTTGATGGGAAATAATGCTTCCTGTAAAATCGCAGGTGTTGGAACAATTAAAGTTAAGATGTTTGATGGAGTTGTCAGAACACTTAGTGACGTACGTCATGTTCCAGAATTGAAGAGAAATTTAGTTTCGTAGAGTACTCTTGATTCAAAAGGGTACAAATACACAGCTGAAAGTGGGCTTTTGAAGATTTCCAAAGGTTCCCTCATTGTGATGAAAGGGCAGAGAAAGACTGCCAAGTTATATGTTTTGCAAGGTTTTACTTTTATTGGTGATGCAGATGTCGCTTCCTTTTCTTTGTCAGATGATGATATTACTAAACTTTGGCATATGCGCCTAGGGCATATGAGTGAGAATGGCATGGCAGAATTGAGCAAAAGAGGACTTCTTGATGGGCAAGGAATTTGCAAACTGAAGTTCTATGAGCACTGCGTTTTTGGGAAGCAAAAGAGAGTTCGATTCACCAGAGGAATCCATAACACGAAGGGAACGTTGGAGTATATTCATTCTGATCTGTGGGGGCCATCAAAAGTGCCTTCGAGAGGTGGAGCTAATTATATGCTAACTTTTATTGATGATTTTTCTAGAAAAGTTTGGGCATTCTTCTTGAAGCAGAAAAGCGAAGTGTTTTCCGCATTTAAGTCTTGGAAAGCTATGATTGAAAAATAGACACGAAAACAAATAAAATACCTCCGCACAGACAATGGCTTAGAGTTTTGTTCTGATGAGTTTAATAAACTGTGCAAGTCAGAAGGGATCGTGAGACACTTGACAGTTCGTCATACTCCACAACAAAAACGGCGTTCCAGAACGAATGAACAGAACGATCATGGAGAAGGTTCGATGCATGTTGTCAAATGCGAACTTACCAAAGTCGTTTTGGGCCGAAGCAACCTCTACTGCATGTTTTTTGATCAACCGATCTCCATCTGTAACATCTTGAATTTTTGGGCCTATGCGTTTAATAGGTAGGATATGTTTAATGTGTTAATTTAAGTGTTAGGGGTCCAAATTGGGCTCAGGCTTAGGTAGAGGCCTTGATTAAAATTTTCTGTTTAGGCATTATAGGGGTTTAAAAGGTAGTATCTATGTTTAAAATACCAAAGTGGGCTTGTGGCCCAATCTTAGGAGGTGACGCCACACAAGGGAGTAAGGGGCCCAAATTTAAGTTTCATGGAGCCCAATTCTTTTAATTTAAGTTAGCTAAATTTTGGGCATTAGGATTAGGTGGAGTGGATGGCAACAAGGCTAAAATTTAAGGGTTTTAATGTTTAAAATATGTAGATAATAAGCAGATAAAGGCTATTATTTAGGAATTTATTTTATGAGGATAATAAGCAGATAAAGGCTAAAATTTAGGGATTTTAATGTTTAAAATATGTGGATAATATGCTGATAAAGGAGGGAGGAGTTAGAGATAATTAAGTCTCTTTTAGATGAGCCAGTAGATTAAGATAAAGGAGAAAAGATAGGATTTATCTGCAAAGTTAGGTAAGTGCCGAAATTTCTATAAATAGGGGGAATATCTCTTCAATTTCGGCATTTGGGGTTTTTCTCTCATTCTTTTCTTTTCTTCTCTGAGTAAAAGCCGAAAACTCCTAAAGTTCCATCTTCTTCTTCATTCTCTGCAAAAGCCGAAATCACTAAGCCTATTCCCTCATCTTCACTTTGATTCAAAAGCCGAAACTACACCTATTCTTCTCCTTAATATTCATTGGCCGAATCTCCCTTAGCCATCTTTTCTATTTTTAGTTCTTTCAAAAGCCGAAAGCGCGATAGATCATCTTTCCGAGATTTTTCCTAGAAGCCGAAACTCATAGATCTCTAAGTTATAGAATCGTGTTACATTTTGGATTTCAAGGTAAGAGGATTTGTTTATTCATATATATAAAATCGGGTAGAATACTAACTATGGCCGAATATAGGAGAGGCCTATTTTCACATCTTTCCGGCTTTTTAAAGCAAAGCGTAGATCGATTTAGCAAGGGTATCTACATTAATCAGGTGTGTAATTCTCCACACCATCTAGATCTGTTTGCTAATACATGTTTATAAGTTTTATATGTTCTGATAAATGCCGAAATCTTGGCATAACGATTGAAACCCAAAGAGGGTAAAAGCAAATCACCAGGTTAGTGATCCCTGTCATTCTAAATGAATGTTTTGGTTAAATGGTATGTGTATGCCGATTTTCTGTGATTGCATGGGTTGGGTTTGATGAAAGGAGGAAGTTATACGCTGTAGCGGTTTTTATCGTGATCTGTTGTAGCGGTTTTTACCGTGATCTATTGTAGCAGTTTTTACCGTGAGCTGTTGTAGCGGTTTTTACCGTGATCTGTTGTAGCGGCTTTTGCCGTGATCTGTTGTAGAGGCTACGACCATGATCTGTTGATGAGCAGCAAGACTGCCATCAAGGCGTGTAGCGGTGTGGGTTGATTGTAGAAATCCCCAATGGTGTGAATGGCTGGTACGGGGGCGTGTAGCGGATGGAAACCTAGGATTTGGGTTGGGCTTGCATATTAATATTTATTATGTATATTAAACTGTTTATTTTGTTTTATGGGGCTAAGGCCCAAATCTAATGGTGCATGATGGTTGCACACTGAGTCTCGCAACTCAACCAATTAATTAATATTTCAGGTAGCACTTAGTGCATCGGACCGGGCTGGAAAGGAGCGCAAGGTGGCCATGCAAAAGAACATTTGGATTCAGCAAAAAGACTCTAGTTTATTATTTTATATTTTTTTAACGGGTTTTAAATCTCGTTGTAATAAGGCCAGGGGCCACCCGTTTATATTTTGCTTTATTATGGGCTTTTATTACTTTTAGTTATTTAAAATTTTATTTTAATTGAACTAAGGCATGTACTAAACTTCGGTTTTTTATTCATAAAGGCATCATATTAAAATTCATATCTTATTTGCATTATCAAATTATTAAGTTTTCCGGTATAAATGTTTAAACTCAACAAATGTTTTTCCAAAGACTCGACATGTATTATAGAATCTTCTCAGTGACATGCCAGATCTGGTCGTGGTGTTTGGGCCGGGTTTGGGGTGTTACAAATTGGTATCAGAGCCCGGTTCAAAACTCGACTTTGGGGTTTTTGGGCTCAAAATGTTTTCTAAAAATGGGTTTTTGAAACATGTATATTTATAAGTGATACAGGATGGTTTTCTCGGCATGGCACCTACGTCTCCGGCCCACGTCCGCCAGGTAAGTATTCTGAACCATTGTGTGATATAAATATGTGGGCTTGATGGGCTTTATGGGACGTAGATCAGTTAGATTAGAACTTGATGGACTTTAGGCTTAGCTGAAACAACTCCTTAAATCTCATAAGACTTAATTTCAATAAACAAACCCATAAACGAGTCGCAAGACTAGGGTGTGGCAACAGGCATGCGCATGTCTAGGATTGGATCCGGAAGAGCCTGGTACTTAAGCAGTCCTAGTGACTCACCTCCTCTTCGCTGGAATCCTACCTGGTGCGTAGTGACTGTTCACCCTAGCCACGAGGATTTGTTGACGGGCCAAAATCTATAATTAAAACCCGAAAGGGACCAGCCACATCATTTTTACAAAATGACCAAAATACCCCTGATTTGTAAAATTACCAAATTACCCTTAATTTGCAAAATGACCAAATTATCCCAGATCTGTAAAATTACCAAATTACCCCTAATTTGTGAAATGACCAAAATACCCTTGATTTGTAAAATTACCGAAATACCCCCAGATTTCAAAATTACCGAAATACCCCCAGATTTTAAAATTACCGAAACACCCTCGGATTTCAAAATTACTGGAATACCCCCGGACTTCAAAATTACCGAAATACCCCCGAATTGAAAAATTACCAAAACGCCCTTATTTCACAGAATCACCAAGGAACCCTATTTTGAAAATTACAAAAATACCCCTGTAGGATAAAATTACGAAAATACCCCTGGGTAGTGGAATAACGAAAATACCCCTATGTATTGAATGTGGGTGTATGGATGTTGTCA
Organism: Gossypium australe; assembly: GCA_005393395.2. Taxonomy (NCBI): domain Eukaryota; kingdom Viridiplantae; phylum Streptophyta; class Magnoliopsida; order Malvales; family Malvaceae; genus Gossypium; species Gossypium australe. The sequence goes on along the minus strand of CM016626.1, from coordinate 35,072,639 downwards.
GTTGAATGTATGTAGTTCTTAGAACTAAGAAAGGTGAACTTGAGACTGAATTGCGAATTTGAAAGAACTACTCTTAAAACTACTAATCATAAGACTGTTCGTGGATAATCAGTGGAAGAAAACCAATAATTCATAAAATTTTTAATCAGATAAACGCGAACCGATAGCATGAGTGCAAGGGGATGAGGACGCTCTAGATGTGAATACCGGTGCGTACTCTACCATAGAATACTAAGTGTTTATTTTGGGTTTAGAATTGGAGTGCGCAGCGAAAGCATGGTAGTGGGACTTAGGTAGTACGATTAATAGTTAGTTGGAAATTTCGAGGACGAAATTTCTTTAAGGGGGTAGAATTGTAACATCCTGAATTTTTGGGCCTATGCGTTTAATAGGTAGGATATATTTAATGTGTTAATTTAAGTGTTAGGGGTCCAAATTAGGCTCAGGCTTAGGTAGAGGCCTTGATTAAAATTTTCTGTTTGGGCATTATAGGGGTTTAAAAGGTAGTATCTATGTTTAAAATACCAAAGTGGGCTTGTGGCCCAATCTTAGGAGGTGACGCCACACAAGGGAGTAAGGGGCCCAAATTTAAGTTTCATGGAGCCCAATTCTTTTAATTTAAGTTAGCTAAATTTTGGGCATTAGGATTAGGTGGAGTGGATGGCAACAAGGCTAAAATTTAAGGGTTTTAATGTTTAAAATATGTGGATAATAAGCAGATAAAGGCTATTATTTAGGAATTTATTTTATGAGGATAATAAGCAGATAAAGGCTAAAATTTAGGGATTTTAATGTTTAAAATATGTGGATAATATGCTGATAAAGGAGGGAGGAGTTAGAGATAATTAAGTCTCTTTTAGATGAGCCAGTAGATTAAGATAAAGGAGAAAAGATAGGATTTATCTGCAAAATTAGGTAAGTGCCGAAATTTCTATAAATAGGGGGAATATCTCTTCAATTTCGGCATTTGGGGTTTTTCTCTCATTCTTTGCTCTTCTTCTCTGAGTAAAAGCCGAAAACTCCTAAAGTTCCATCTTCTTCTTCATTCTCTGCAAAAGCCGAAATCTCTAAGCCTATTCCCTCATCTTCACTTTGATTCAAAAGCCGAAACTACACCTATTCTTCTCCTTAATATTCATTGGCCGAATCTCCCTTAGCCATCTTTTCTATTTTTAGTTCTTTCAAAAGCCGAAAGCGCGATAGATCATCTTTCCGGGATTTTTCCTAGAAGCCGAAACTCATAGATCTCTAAGTTATAGAATCGTGTTACATTTGGGATTTCAAGGTAAGAGGATTTGTTTATTCATATATATAAAATCGGGTAGAATACTAACTATGGCCAAATATAGGAGAGGCCTATTTTCACATCTTTCCGGCTTTTTGAAGTAAAGCGTAGATCGGTTTAGCAAGGGTATCTACATTAATCAGGTGTGTAATTCTCCACACCATCTAGATCTGTTTGCTAATACAAGTTTATAAGTTTTATATGTTCTGATAAATGCTGAAATCTCGGCATAACGATTGAAACCCAAAGAGCGTAAAAGCAAATCACCAGGTTAGTGATCCCTGTCATTCTAAATGAATGTTTTGGTTAAATGGTACGTGTATGCCGATTTTCTGTGATTGCATGGGTTGGGTTTGATGAAAGGAGGAAGTTATACGCTGTAGCGGTTTTTACCGTGATCTGTTGTAGCGGTTTTTACCGTGATCTATTGTAGCGATTTTTACCGTGATCTGTTGTAGCGGTTTTTACCGTGATCTGTTGTAGCGGCTTTTGCCGTGATCTGTTGTAGTGGCTACGGCCATGATCTGTTGATGAGCAGCAAGACTGCCATCAAGGCGTGTAGCGGTGTGGGTTGATTGTAGAAATCCCCAATGGTGTGAATGGCTGGTACGGGGGCGTGTAGCGGATGGAAACCTAGGATTTGGGTTGGGCTTGCATATTAATTTTTATTATGTATATTAAACTGTTTATTTTGTTTTATGGGGCTAAGGCCCAAATCTAATGGTGCATGATGGTTGCATACTGAGTCTCGCGACTCAACCAATTAATTAATATTTCAGGTAGCACTTAGTGCATCGGACCGGGCTGGAGAGGAGCGCATGGTGGCCATGCAAAAGAACATTTGGATTCAGCAAAAAGACTCTAGTTTATTATTTTATATTTTTTTAATGGGTTTTAAATCTCGTTGTAATAAGGCCAGGGGCCACCAGTTTATATTTTGTTTTATTATGGGCTTTTATTACTTTTAGTTATTTAAACTTTTATTTTAATTGAACTAAGGCATGTACTAAACTTCGGTTTTTTATTCATAAAGGCATCATATTAAAATTCATATCTTATTTGCATTATCAAATTATTAAGTTTTCCGGTATAAATGTTTAAACTCAACAAATGTTTTTCCAAAGACTCGACATGTATTATAGAATCTTCTCAGTGACATGCCAGATCTGGTCGTGGTGTTTGGGCCAGGTTTGGGGTGTTACAAATTGGTATCAGAGCCCGATTCAAAACTCGGCTTTGGGGTTTTTGGGCTCAAAACGTTTTCTAAAAATAGGTTTTTGAAACATGTATATTTATAAGTGATACAGGATGGTTTTCTCGGCATGGCACCTGCGTCTCCGGCCCACGTCCGCCAGGTAAGTATTTTGAACCATTGTGTGATATAAATATGTGGGCTTGATGGGCTTTATGAGACGTAGATTAGTTAGATTAGAACTTGATGGACTTTAGGCTTAGCTGAAACAACTCATTAAATCTCATAAGACTTAATTTCATTAAACAAACCCATAAACGAGTCGCAAGACTAGGGTGTGGCAATAGGCATGCGCATGTCTAGGATTGGATCCGGAAGAGCCTGGTACTTAAGCAGTCCTAGTGACTCACCTCCTCTTCGCTGGAATCCTACCTGGTGCGTAGTGACTGTTCACCTAGCCACGAGGATTTGTTGACGGGCCAAAATCTATAATTAAAACCCGAAAGGGACCAGCCACATTATTTTTACAAAATGACCAAAATACCCCTGATTTGTAAAATTATCAAATTACCCTTAATTTACAAAATGACCAAATTATCCCTGATCTGTAAAATTACCAAATTACCCCTGATTTGTGAAATGACCAAAATACCCTTGATTTGTAAAATTACCGAAATACCCCTGGATTTCGAAATTACCAAAATGCCCCCAGATTTCAAAATTACCGAAATACCCTTAGATTTCAAAATTACTGGAATACCCCCAGACTTTAAAATTACCGAAATACCCCCGAATTGCAAAATTACCAAAACGCCCTTATTTTACAAAATCACCAAGGAACCCTATTTTGAAAATTACGAAAATACCCCTGTAGGATAAAATTACGAAAATACCCCTGGGTAGTGGAATAACGAAAATACCCCTATGTATTGAATGTGGGTGTATGGATGTTGTCAGTTGAATGTATGTAGTTCTTAGAACTAAGAAAGGTGAACTTGAGACTGAATTGCGAATTCGAAAGAACTACTCTTAAAACTACTAATCATAAGACTATTCGTGGATAATCAGTGGAAGAAAACCAATAATTCATAAAATTTTTAATCAGATAACGCGAACCGATAGCATGAGTGCAAGGGGACGAGGACGCTCTAGATGTGAATACCGGTGCGTACTCTACCATAGAATACTAAGTGTTTATTTTGGGTTTAGAATTGGAGTGCGCAGCGAAAGCATGGTAGTGGGACTTAGGTAGTACGATTAATAGTTAGTTGGAAATTTCGAGGACGAAATTTCTTTAAGGGGGTAGAACTGTAACATCCTGAATTTTTGGGCCTATGCGTTTAATAGGTAGGATATGTTTAATGTGTTAATTTAAGTGTTAGGGGTCCAAATTGGGCTCAGGCTTAGGTAGAGGCCTTGATTAAAATTTTCTGTTTGGGCATTATAGGGGTTTAAAAGGTAGTATCTATGTTTAAAATACCAAAGTGGGCTTGTGGCCCAATCTTAGGAGGTGACGCCACACAAGGGAGTAAGGGGCCCAAATTTAAGTTTCATGGAGCCCAATTCTTTTAATTTAAGTTAGTTAAATTTTGGGCATTAGGATTAGGTGGAGTGGATGGCAACAAGGCTAAAATTTAAGGGTTTTAATGTTTAAAATATGTGGATAATAAGCAGATAAAGGCTATTGTAACATCCTGAAAATGGGCCTATGCATTTTGATTTAATTATAGGGAATGACATGTCTGATGTGCTATAAATGTATTACGAACATTTTTGGAAACTCGAAAATGTGAGGATATGTTAAGTTTAAAAGGGGAAAGTAAACATTTTTGGAAACTTGGAAATGTAAGGAAATGTTAAGTTTCAAAAGAGGAAAGTGAACATTTTTGGAAACTTGGAAATGTAAGGAAATGATTTAGAAATGTTAAGTTTAGAGGAGGAAAACTAACATTTTTGGAAACTTGGAAATGTAAGGAAATGTAAGGAAACGTTTTAGGAAAAGTTAAGTTTTGAGGTTAAGATAGGGAAGTAAAGCAGGGTGGCCTTAAGAAAAATTTATGGGTGAAATATGACATACAAATGGGCTTGGAAAAGTGGCTTGGAGGCGCCACTTAGGGCCTCTGGAGTTGGCGCCACAAGCAGGTGCAATTGGGCCTGGGTTCGAGTCACTTGGGGAGCAAATAAGGGAATTTTATTTTTGTACAAGGAACAAGAGAGTTGGACGACAACAAGGCACTAAAGGGAGGTGTTTTATTTTTGTTAAAATTCGGCAAATAGATGGATAAATGATGGATTATTATTGGTATCTTTTTATGGATAAAAGAAGAGATAATAGAAGGATTATTATTATTATTATTATTAAACAAAGTGATAAAGGAGGAAAATATGGGAGAAGTGATGGCCAAGTAAGGGACTTTAACCTTAGTAATTTCGGCTAAGCTAGTAAAAGGGAGTAGTCGTATGTCATTCAATACCTTTTGCCTCTCTTTCAAGCACTCTTTTCTCTCCAAGTTATCATCATCTTCTTCTTTCTTCTTTTTTTCTAGCCGAAATCTACCTCCCTTCTAAAATAGCCATTGCCGATTCTTCCTAAAGCTTACATCCCTCCCTTTTAAATCTATTGGAAGCCGAATATACAAATAACCATAGCCCTAGCCGATTTCTTCATAGTTACAAAAGCCGAAATTGTGATACATATCAGGGCCATAGCCGAATACTGCTAAGGGTTCAAGCAAGAGTTCTATCGAATTCTTCAGTAAGGGTAAGATTAGGTTCGATTCTCATTCTATTTCTTTTAAGTCTGTCGAAATTAAGATTCTAATACCCTTAATATCTTGTTGCCGAAACTTTGAAGAGATCTTTCAGGATTTACTAAGTGTCGACTACAAGGAAGGAGAAGTTCTTTTCCCGAAGGTACACCATAGGCCGCGTGTTCCCTAGTTATTCGGTGAGTTTCGGGATTTAAAATCCACAAGGTAAGTGTCTATAGCATTCGACCAAGGCCATGTTTGGTAAATATATGTGTTCATTAATTATTCAAAAGCCGAAACTAATCTATTCAAGTAATCTAGTGATTGCCGATTTCAAGAAAGAAGGATACAAAGTTTCGGGACTTGATTCTTAAGTCAATCGGCAACAAGGTAAGTTTTAGTGTACTAATCCTACTAGGATTTGGATTTATGGCCGAATGGCTCTTTACTAAGTATTAAATGATTGATTAAATGTAGAGATCTAAGATCTAAGGCATTAGATCAAGCTTTTTGGGATTTGGATTGGAAACCTTAAGCGAATCAGGTGTGTACCCCACACTAAACCTTAATAGTTTTATGGCTTTAAATTATTGTATGTGAATATAAGAATGTGAAAATAAGGCTAAGGTACCATGCAATGGTACAAAGAACTCAGGTATGTTTTCCTACTCCTACTAGGAATATGTTAAATATCTGATATGACACACATACGAAATTATAAGAATGTGAAATAAGAATTTGGTATGTTAATGTATGATATGTATGTTATGGGGCATATGGGTTATATGAAAAGGGGAAATGAATGTGGTGACCTAAGACCACGATATCTGAACGTGGGGACCTAAGACCACGATATTTGAATGTGGTGACCTAAGACCACGATATCTGAATGTGGTGTCTCTTGACACAAAATATGAATCTGGTGGCTATGCCACGAATTTTATAAGGGCGATGAGCACGTCGAATGCAGCGACTGCCTTCGATGGTGTGTAGCGGATGGAGGGTTGACTTAGTAGTCCCCATGGTGTGCAGGTTGGTACGGGTGATGTGTAGCGGATGGCATCTAGGTTTGGGTTCGGGTTGCATCCTTATTTTATATCTGTTATATGAATAAGTACGTATTATGATATTGTATGCCTGAATTGTTAAATTTTAGTGTTGGTTACACATTGAGTCTGTTTGACTCACCCCGTTGGGGAACTTTTTCTTCCAGGTGACGATCAGTGATGGACCGGGCCGGCAGAAGCTTAAAGGTGGCCATGCTCAGCAAGGAAATTTTTATGATTTGGACATTTTATTTTTATTTTAAGTACTTTACATTTATTTGGGAATTATTTTGATGTAATATGGCCATAGTTGGACTACTTTATTTTTATTATTTATTTTGTTATGAATCTTTTACCAATTAAAAGATTAAGTAAATTTTATTTTAAATTTAACTCTAAATGTTTTTGTCACTTAAGCAAAAGATTTTTAAGAAAATAAACTTGTTTTCAATTCAAGCCCAACCCAAAACAAATTTTCTTTCAAAACACACAAGTTTTTCCTAAGTAATAAAAGAATTTGAACCCGTCTTTCCTAAGGAACATACCAAATCTGGTCGAGGCTCGTGGGCCGGGTTTGGGGTGTTTCAGCTATTATTTAGGAATTTATTTTATGAGGATAATAAGCAGATAAAGGCTAAAATTTAGGGATTTTAATGTTTAAAATATGTGGATAATATACTGATAAAGGAGTGAGGAGTTAGAGATAATTAAGTCTCTTTTAGATGAGCCAGTAGATTAAGATAAAGGAGAAAAGATAGGATTTATCTGCAAAGTTAGGTAAGTGCCGAAATTTCTACAAATAGGGGGAATATCTCTTCAATTTCGGCATTTGGGGTTTTTCTCTCATTCTTTTCTCTTCTTCTCTGAGTAAAAGTCGAAAACTCCTAAAGTTCCATCTTCTTCTTCATCCTCTGCAAAAGCCGAAATCTCTAAGCCTATTCCCTCATCTTCATTTTGATTCAAAAGCCGAAACTACACCTATTCTTCTCCTTAATATTCATTGGCCGAATCTCCCTTAGCCATCTTTTCTATTTTTAGTTCTTTCAAAAGCCGAAAGTGCAATAGATCATCTTTCCAGGATTTTTTCTAGAAGCCGAAACTCATAGATCTCTAAGTTATAGAATCGTGTTACATTTTGTAATATCCCGGGTTAGGGGTTATTTTTTGTCATGGCATGTTCTGCATGTTGTTAGTATGCTATGTTGCTATTTTTATGTTTTCGGGGCTTAATTGTAGCCTAGGTGTATGCCTGAGTGAATGGGAAAATTTTGGTTTTTGGGTGTTAAGTCAGGGGAGCTGAGGAAGCTGGGGTTTAAGAATTTTAATCGTGGTTTTGTTGCACAAATAAGGAGCTGGCAGAGTGGCAAGGGGGAGCTTGGTATGGCGTCAACTTCAAGGAGTGGAGGTCCAGTGTTCGAGCAGCAGGATTCCTCTATTTTGGCTTCATTTTGGACGGCACAAGAGGGAGGAGTTGTGTGTGATTTAAACTCCACCTTGGACTTGGTCAAGGGGTGACTTGGATGGTGGAGAGCAAAGTGAGGAGGAGGACTTGGTCCACTCATTTCAAATGAGTGAATGGGAGCTTTTGGGGGGATTCTTGGCCGAATTTTGTGGGGTGTTGGAGTGGGGGTGTGGACGGTTTGGTAGAGGGAAGGGAGGTGTGCCGAAATGCACTTCTCATTTTGTGCATTTTCGGCCAAAAGCACTTGTGAAGCAATTCTCTCTTTGTGCCTTACCAAAACCGAAAGTCTAAGCACTTGCCGAATTGTTCTTTGCTCATTTTGTTTTCTAATTTTCCTTTGCTAGCCGAATGTCACCTTGAAGACACACCCGTGGTTTGTTTTCTTTCACTTTCACTTTTGGCCGAACCTAGCACTCCTCTTGCATTCTTTTTCTTTTTTCTCTTTTGAAACTCTAATAGCCAAATATTCTCCTCCTCATCTTCTTTTCTTTTGTCCATTGTGAAGCCGAATTCTCCATTTCCTTTCTCCTTTCTTTTTGTGCCGAAACTCTACCCATTTACAATCTTTTTCTCTCCTTTACACTAAAGCCGAATTTAAGGATATTAAAACACCTAAAGCTGAATTCTTTTCTTTCACAAAACTTGGTAGCCGAAACTTTACTTCTTTTGGGTGTAAACCGATAGAACCCCTCCATTCATCTTTGTATTTTCTTCTTTCTTAGCATTTTGTTCTCAATCGTTCTTCCCATTTCTCTCAAGGCCGAATCTCCCTTCTCCTAGTGTGGTGTGACCGAATCTTTGTTGGTGTTGGGGTAAGTGATTGGGCCGGTTGGCCATTCCTTCTCTCTCTTTCTTGTTGATTATTGGATGGGTTAAGAGCCGATTTCAGTCTTTGCTAATAAGAGAGAATCGTCGGTTTGGAAACCGATTCTGTTTTAGGGCCTTTTGATCGTGGTGGTGTTTAGGTGGGGCAGTCAATTGAAGCCTTGACTGCAAGTGGCCGATTGGTAAGTAAAGGGGTAAGCAGTTGATGTATTTGTGTTAGTACAATCTGTTGATTTCGATTAAGTTAAAAGTGATTAGTGATTAACTATTGGTTTTATAGGGTGCCGATTGTTTTAGGGGCTTGACAATCGAAGGACATAGATCATTCGTAGGGATCTTTGGACTCGTATTATCAGGTGTGTAACTAACACACCCTCTACTTAGTAACGTTGTTAATAAACTTGATTGCTTAATAAGATTGAAACAGTGAGAAGGATAATTGGATACCCAAAAAGGGGTATGTGTACGATTCGGGTAAGTCTGTTCTATGATGAGTATTAATAATAATATATGATATCATGAATTATGTTATGCATGTTATGAGTTGTAATGCTTGATATGTTGGCATGATATGCATGGCTTGTATGAGATGCATAATCCCATGAGTATGATATGTGTGGGTGATACGAGAGGAGGGAGCAGTGGTATATTGTGCTGACGAGCACCAGTGCTTTGGTAGCACAACTTTGTGACTTTGGTTCACCAGAGGTTTGGCACCTCCAGAGGTTTGGTACCTCAGCGTCTCGTCCCAGTGGCTCAGTACCACAGTGGGTTGGCCCCACGGATGATTATACGGGATTGACGCCAGTGATTTGGTATCACACGATGGGTTGGCCCCATCACCAGATTTGTGACTACGGTCACCAGTGCTTTGGTAGCACATTGTGTCTTTGGGACACCAGAGGTTTGGCACCTCATTGCGACTTGTCCCTGTGGTTTGACCACCGTGGGTTGGCCCCACTTGAGATATGGGATCGTCTGCTAGTGATTTGGTATCACACGATGGGTTGGCCCCATCATCATTGGATTTGTGACTTCGGTCACCAGTGCTTTGGTAGCACATTGTGTCTTTGGGACACCAGTGGTTTGGTACCACATTGACGGATATTGTGTCTTTGGGACACCAGTGTTTTGGTAACACATTGTGACTATATGTCACCAGTGGTTTGGCACCACCAGTGGTTTGGTACCACACGGGGTAGAAAAGGCGATATGGATGGTTAGGATCGGGTTGCATTAATCATGTTGCTATGTATGATGTGTGTTAGCATGTTGATTCTTCGGGAGCGGGATTTACACACTGAGTCACTCGACTCACCCTCTCCTTTGACATTTCAGGTGACTCGTAGCTGCGGACGTGGAGCCGGGATGGACTCGGGGTGCACATGCCATGCTTTAATAAAGTTTTACTCAGACTCTACTAATTGGGTACTTTAGTTTATTTACTTTTAATTGGGTTTATTTGGTTTGTAAAAGGCCTTTAAAGTTATGTTTTAAGTTGTTTACGCTTTACGTTGATTTTTGACATGTCTTAACAAAGTAACTTGGAATAAATTTTACTAAAACTTGGAAAGATAACGATTTCAAAACTATAACGCAATGTGTTTTAAACTATACCATCGGGTATCACACTAAGTCTTTTTGACAAACAAATACAACTGGTTCCCAATCCAAACTTGTAGTTCTTCTGAGTTAAAAGTGTTTTATGTATCACTAAGAAACTAATGAGGTTTTAAATGGTTTAAACTCATTTTAACTACACATTCTGGCTAAGTTTTCAAAATCTCTGGGTTCCAAATACATCAACTGTTCTTCAAACGAGACTACTCAGATTTGTTTCAAACACACTGTGTTTTCACTCAGTTTTTAAACGGAAAATCTAACTTTTCAAAAACGATTTCCCCGTAGCATACCAGATTCGGACGTGGTGTCTTGTCCGGGTTTGGGGTGTTACACATTTGGGATTTCAAGGTAAGAGGATTTGTTTATTCATATATATAAAATCGGGTAGAATACTAACTATGGCCGAATATAGGAGAGGCCTATTTTCACATCTTTCCAGCTTTTTAAAGCAAAGCGTAGATCGGTTTAGCAAGGGTATCTACATTAATCAGGTGTGTAATTCTCCACACCATCTAGGTCTGTTTGCTAATACATGTTTATAAGTTTTATATGTTCTAATAAATGCCGAAATCTCGGCATAACGATTGAAACCCAAAGAGGGTAAAAGCAAATCACCAGGTTAGTGATCCCTGTCATTCTAAATGAATGTTTTGGTTAAATGGTATGTGTATGCCGATTTTCTGTGATTGCATGGGTTGGGTTTGATGAAAGGAGGAAGTTATACGTTGTAGCGGTTTTTATCGTGATCTGTTGTAGCGGTTTTTACCGTGATCTATTGTAGCAGTTTTTACCGTGATCTGTTGTAGCGGTTTTTGCCGTGATCTGTTGTAGTGGCTACGACCATGATCTGTTGATGAGCAGCAAGACTGCCATCAAGGCGTGTAGCGGTGTGGGTTGATTGTAGAAATCCCCAATGGTGTGAATGGATGGTATGGGGGCGTGTAGCGAATGGAAACCTAGGATTTGGGTTGGGCTTGCATATTAATTTTTATTATGTATATTAAACTGTTTATTTTGTTTTATGGGGCTAAGGCCCAAATCTAATGGTGCATGATAGTTCCACACTGAGTCTCGCGACTCAACCAATTAATTAATATTTCAGGTAGCACTTAGTGCATCGGACCGGGCTGGAGAGGAGCGCAAGGTGGCCATGCAAAAGAACATTTGGATTCAGCAAAAAGACTCTAGTTTATTATTTTATATTTTTTTAATGGGTTTTAAATCTCGTTGTAATAAGGCCAGGGGCCACCAGTTTATATTTTGTTTTATTATGGGCTTTTATTACTTTTAGTTATTTAAAATTTTATTTTAATTGAACTAAGGCATGTACTAAACTTCGGTTTTTTATTCATAAAGGCATCATATTAAAATTCATATCTTATTTGCATTATCAAATTATTAAGTTTTCTTGTATAAATGTTTAAACTCAACAAATGTTTTTCCAAAGACTCGACATGTATTATAGAATCTTCTCAGTGACATGCCAGATCCGGTCGTGGTGTTTGGGCCGGGTTTGGGGTGTTACACCATCCATTGCCATTGAGAAAAAGACTCCACAAGAGATATGGTCTGGTAATCCTACTAATTATTCTGATTTAAAGATCCTTGGGTGTCCTGCGTATGCTTATGTTGATAATGGAAAATTGGAACCGAGATCTATTAAATGTGTTTTTCTTGGTTATAAAGCTGGCGTAAAAGGGTATAAGTTATGGTGTCCTGAAAATAGAAAAGTTGTGATTAGGAGAGATGTTATTTTTGATGAAACTACTATGCTACCTAACTTATCTCTTAAAGAGTCTTCCAATAAAGAAAATCAAAAGCAGGTGGAACATCAGATTAATACAGAGACAACTCCTCAAGCCAGTACAAAAATTGAGAATAGAGTTGCTTCTTCACCACAATACTCTATTGCCAAAAACAGAACTAGAAGAGAAATTAAACCTCCAAAGAAGTATGCCGAGGCTGATCTAGTTGCTTATGCTTTAAATGTGGCTGAAGATATAGATGCAAACCAAGAGCCGTCTAATTATTCTGAGGCGGTTAGCTGTGAAGACTCCGAAAAGTGGATGTGTGCTATGCAAGAGGAGATGGAATCACTCCACAAAAATAGAACATGGGATCTTGTGAAACTTCCTAAAGGTAAAAAGGTTATTCGCTGTAAATGGGTGTTTGAAAAGAAATAAGGGACTCTAGGAGTTGAAGAATCCAGATATAAAGAAAGGCTTGTTGCAAAGGGTTACAGTCAAATTCCAGGAGTGGACTTCACAGATGTGTTCTCCCCAGTTGTGAAGCATAGTTCGATCTGAGCTTTGCTTGGTATTGTGGCCATGCATGATTTGGAGCTTGAGAAGCTAGATGTAAAATGCATGGAGAACTTGAGGAAGATATTTACATGCAACAACCAGAGGGTTTTACAGTCTCAGAAAAAGAGGACTATGTTTGCTTGCTGAAAAAGTCTCTTTACGGTTTGAAACAATCACCAAGACAGTGGTACAAGAGCAATAGATAAAGGAGAGATAAGAAAAGTCAAAGCCCAACTAAGTGAAGAATTTGAGATGAAAGATTTGGGAACAGCAAAGAAGATACTTGGTATGGAGATTCTCAGAGATAGAAAAGAAAGTAAATTGTACCTAAGTCAGAAGGGGTACATTGAGAAAGTTCTTTGCAGGTTCAATATGCAGAGTGCTAAGCCTGTTAGTACTCCTTTAGCAGCCCATTTCAGACTTTCATCGGCTTTGTCTCCACAATCAGATGATGAGATTGAGTACATGTCACATATTCCATACTCTAGTGCAGTGGGATCTCTCATGTATGCTATCACGTCCAGATTTATCATATGCAGTCAGTGCAGTTAGCAGATACATGGCGAATCCTGGTAAAGAACATTGGAAAGCAGTTCAGTGGATTTTAAGATACTTACGAGGTACTACAGATGTTTGCTTACAGTTTGGAAGAACTAGAGATGGAGTTATTGGGTATGTTGATGCTGATTTTGCTGGAGACCTTGATAAAAGAAGATTTCTTATTGGTTATGTCTTTACAATAGGAGGTTGTGCAATCAGTTGGAAAGCTACTTTGCAAACTACAGTCGCTTTGTCTACCACTGAAGCTGAGTACATGGCGATTACTGAGGCTTGTAAAGAAGCTATTTGGTTGAAGGGACTCTTTAGTGAGCTCAATGAAGACCTTCAAATCAACACAGTATTTTGTGACAGTCAGAGTGCCATCTTCCTTACAAAAGATCAAATGTTTCATGAGAGAACAAAATACATTGATGTTCGGTATCATTTTGTTCGTGATATTATTGCTCGTAGTGATATTATTGTGAGCAAAATTAGTACTCATGAAAATCCTGCAGATATGATGACTAAGTCACTTCCTATAACCAAGTTTGAGCATTGTTTAGACTTGGTTGGTGTTCATTGTTGAAGTTAAACCCTTAAGGGGTTTTATGGAAGATGTGGAGAACTTGTTCGTTGAGAGTTCGCGATGAAGAACTTGTTCATTGAGAATTCGTGTCAAGGTGGAGATTGTTAGAATTAAGTGACCCAAATTCTTATTTAAATAAAATAAAAGAAAAATCCCTATAGAATTACACTTCTTTTATTTTATTTTAAATAAGGTTTTTTAAACCATATTAAACTCTATCTATTTGATATTGATTAGAATAAGGAGTTTCAATCTTACTACACTCCTATTGAATATGGCTTTATAAGCCTATAAATAGACATGGTCTATTCTTCTTGTAATTGATTCGAATTCGACATAGTGAATTTTCTTCTACTCTGCCCGTGGTTTTTCCCGAAAGGGTTTCCACGTAAAATCTGTGTGCTCTTTATTTTTATTTCTATTTCTTTTTTTCTTTGCGATATATTGTCATAACCGACGTTATATTTTTCACATATACCAACCAAGCAGGATAATAAACCGCAATTTGGACAGCAATTTGGACAAATTCATCATGATATAATTGTTACTGATCTGAAGTTTGAACTAAAACGTACCTTAACAATTTCAAGAAGATGGTCTACGCCACTCTCACCAAGAAACAGGGGCTGCAGTCAGAAATACAAAAGATTAATAATCTTGACTAACAATTGGATATCTAATGTTTTTCTATCAAATGAATATAAATTAGCAAAATGAATATAAATAAGAACAATACTGATTTCATACCTGTTAAGTTATTACCAGTAAATCCAATCCGACAGTTGCAGGAGCAGTAGGAAGTAGTAACTGAAATACAAACAACACATGAATTAACAAATGCTATTGAGTAATTACAAAATGCTATTTACTAAAAACTAATACTCACATTCTTTGACCGAAAGAAAAATAGTCAATTCAGTAGTCGATTTAAGTCCTCTTCAATTCTACTCACTTTCAAAGTACGGATATCTTTCTCAATACAATCTGTAAAAAATACATATGAAATTTATTAAAACAAAAAGTCTATTCACATACATTATTAAACACTAGTATGAAATTTTATACAAATATATGTATATGTATTACACATATATTCAAATTAGTATTCTTATTTTTAACACTTTTTTTAAATAACTATTACTTTTATTATACATACACATATGTATATTGTGTTCATGTCCTTTAAAATAATGGATATATAGTCCAACTATTAATAAACACATAAATTTAGAATGTCGAATGCTAACTAATTTGCTGCATATAATTTTCAAAACTAATAATTTTAATGTTAATTTAGGAGGAAAGTATAATTGTATTACCTACTTAGACTATTTTTCAAGTTTCATAAAATATAATTACCAAATTCAATGAATTTACGTAAAATAAAGAGAGAAACTTCACAATTAAACATAATCCTAAGCAATAGATTATGATCAAAAAGTCTATTCATGTCGCACATTTTGAACTAAAGTAAAACAAAAATAGTAACACCCACTTGCAATTTTCATGTGAAGAATGTAATAAAACATTTCAGAATTAAAATGTGCACTTTTATGCCATTAAAAACAAAACATAATCAATTTATACATGTAATAAAACATCATGGTTACATTTGTACAATACAAGTGTAACACCCCAAACCCGGCCTAGAAGTTAGGCCCGAATCTGGCATGTCACACTGAAGAGTTTTTTTTTTTTTGAAAACCATGCTTTCATTAGAAACTCTTCTTAAAGAATTTAAAACTTTCTTCTATTCAAAACCTCAAATTTTGTTTGCTTATTTTCAAAATGTATTTTATTAAAAATCATTCCCTTGCAAAAACATTATTACTACCATTTCCGAAAATTTTGTTTAAGTTTTTAGAAAAATCCCATTTAAAGTAATTTGAGCAAAATATAAATACGTCACACAAAGTAATATAGAATAAACCAGAGGCCTTATTACAACATTTAACCCAAAATAGTAAGTAATTAAAAGTACTAAAAGAAATCCAATTTTCAAATTAAACCATTTTGTAGTATGGCCTCCACCGAGTCATCCATGGCCCAAGTCCACGTCACTGAGCATTACCTGAAAAAGGTTAAGAGAAAGGGGGTGAGTTACAAGAACTCAATGTGTAATCCCCTTACCGCTATCCACTGAGCCAAAATCCATATAGCAATATTATGGGCCTAAACCCATTTACAATAACAATAATGTATCAAATATAACATGTGCATGAAATGCAATTCCCAAACCAATCCTAATAATCCATCCGCTACACACCACCCGTACCAACCAACACACCTGTGGGTGATCTTTAGTCAACCCACCCCGCCAACACACCAATCGCAGGCATTAAGCCATTTATAATATTTGTGGCTGAGCCACCAGATTCATATACGGTATTGTAATCGACACAGAGTCGTTAATTCATATGTTAGGCACATAGTCCCGGTAAATATGATTGACACAGAGTCATCATTATATAAGTTAGGCATATAGCCACGGTAAATGAATCTGGTATAAAGCCATAATATCGGTACAAAGCCTTCGGTACTGGCACAAAGCCCATAATTACGGCACAAAGC
This sequence comes from Gossypium australe, assembly GCA_005393395.2. Classification (NCBI taxonomy): domain Eukaryota; kingdom Viridiplantae; phylum Streptophyta; class Magnoliopsida; order Malvales; family Malvaceae; genus Gossypium; species Gossypium australe. Next base: position 35,056,456 of record CM016626.1, on the reverse strand, counting down.
CGATATTAATGGCACATAGCCATTTATCAAAATTTACGTGGCATTGCCACTTTACAAATTTGTGGCAGAGCCACCAGAATTATGTAGCAGAGCTACCAGAACTTCTCTTCATCATTATCCCATCCCATGCAAATCATGTATGTAATGCATAACAAGTCACAATATAACAACAGCAATTTATTCGGATATTTATCACAAAATTATGGCCCATTATCACAATTAATCAAATAGGCCCAACAAGCAAAATATCAGATTTGGCCCATTTAGCAAAATATCAGATTGGCCCATTTAGCAAAATATCAAATCGACCCATTAGGGGCATTTTCGTAATTCGACCCATTAGGGGCATTTTCGTAATTCGGCCCATTAGGGCATTTTCGTAATTTTGCCCATTAGGGGCATTTTCATAATTCGGCCCATTAGGGGAATTTTTGTAATTCGACCCATTAGGGGCATTTTCGTAATTTGGCCCATTAGGGGCATTTTCGTAATTCGGCCCATTATCGTAATTCGGCCCATTAGGGTATTTTCGTAATTTTGCAACCCAAGGGTATTTCGGTAATTTGCTCTTCAAGGGTATTATGGTAATTTTACCCACCAAGGGTAATTCGGTAATCTCGTAACTAAAACTTATCTAGTAATTTGGGGCATACAAATTTAAACTGTCCATCTGCGTCATACTGACTAAATTGACCATAACTCGAGTTAGAAAACTCGAAATCTAGATCCGTAAATTTTCCTTGGCACTAGACTCATATATATTCTTACTGTAATGTTTCCAGAATTTTTGGCCTAGCCATTTAGTACAGTTTATTCCTTAAAGCTTCCCTTGTTTCACTATCCAACTATTCTGACCTCTCCTAACTTAATTTCAAATATCTCACTGTACAGTTTTCATATACTATTCCAACTTGTTTCTCTTGAAAATAGGCTCACTAAGGAATCCATACATATAAACTATAACCCATAATTCACTTTTTACAATTTTATATGATTTTTCCAATACAGATCACTGAACCCCGAAGTCAATCAGAACCAGTCTCACTAAAATTAACATATCTCAAAATATAAAATTTCTTTTCCTTTTCCGTTTCTTGCATATCAAAATAGACACAGTAAGATTTAATTTGATATCTTATTCACTTTCTAATTCCCCTTATCCTATTTTTTGTGATTTTTCAAAAACACGTCACTGCTTTTAACCGAAACTGTTTTATTACAAAATACGATTACCACTACGATCATACGCACGCCCGAGTGGTCACAAATGCCGATTTCCGATTTTATTTGATATTTCGACCAAATCACAGAACATTTGATGCAAATTATTAGAGAAGTGTGAGATTACACACCATTTCAGATATGTATATGGAAGGGTATGAGATTATACACCTTATTCGGAATCCGTAACGCAATGCTCTCTGCGGCACCAAAAAACCGAGTCACTTATTACGAGGGATAGTTTTCGATTGAACTTTTGATAAAGTACTTCGAGACCTTGCAACCAGCATAAACTCTCTCATGGCAAGTCCCTAGACTCTCAACCATATTACAAATTAGTCCCCTCATTAGCTAGCTTAAGCTTTGGGGGCTCCAAAAATACAAAAATTATCAACTAAAGCCATCAAAATCACTTACTTGCTAGAGGATTTGTTTGCTGAAATTTTTTTGAGCTCTCCAACCCTTTTTTGCTGCAAATTTTCGGTGGTGATGAAGAGAAGAAAAGATGATACTTCTCTTTTCTTTATTTTCATAACTTTTTTTTTATTTCTTCTTTCTTTCTTTTTTATTTCTTTTTTATCCACCTACTCCACTCCCCAAATTCTTTTATTTCTTTTATTTCTTTTTTCCACAATTCACTCTCCATCCTTCCTTTTGTCTCCCATTTCTTTTTTTTTTCTCCCCAATTCACTCTCTATCCTCCCTTTTGTCTCCCATAATCACTCCCTCAACTTTTCCTTATTTCCTTAGCCCACTTTGCCAAAAATAAAAAGTCCACCTTGCCATATTCACATGCTTTGCCGACAATTAGGGAAAGAATACAAAAATAAAAATCAAAATTTGCACACAATGGGATTTGAGCCTCTTCCCTCAAGTTACTCTTCACTTAATGCCATAACCTCTTTACCAATAGCTTATTTATGTTAACAATTTACTCACTTATTTCCATAAGCTTTGATGCCTCTTACTATCTCTCCTTATTAGGCTTAAACACAAACTTTCACTAAGACCCGACTTAAACTCGAAACTTCAGAGAACCCTGTAATTTTCTAAAATCACCTTCCTAATAAGTCCAACTTGAAATAATTTCATTCTCTTGTTCTCAAAAATTTTAAACATTCCTACGCCCAAGGCCCAATGGGCTCAATCCTACTAGGCCCAATTTCGGGATGTTACAACAAGTGTAGAAAACCTTTAATCTTAAAAGGCTATAAAGAAAACATGTCCATCTCAGCAATCTAAAATGTGTTGCCGTCAAGAATATAATACAACTGGTTATTTAACAAATTATAATATTACAATTCAGATGCCAAAACAAATATGCCAAAACAGTTCAAGTCTATAAATAAACAAAGAGAAGAACAGTTTATTTTCATATGCAGTCTCTTGAATACTTCATCCTTTGTTAAGAGAAATTTCAGTGAGTGCCACGGGAGTAATAGAAAAGAAACTGCAAAATTTTGTTGCGTGATCATCCAAGAAACCAGTTTGATATTGCCCAGCCTCTTCATATCAAACCAAACTCAATCATATAATGGAAGTATACATTATTAATAGACAGGGTTCATAAATACAACAATTTTACAACTAAACTTTCACTTGATCAAAAGTTATCTAAAGCAGAAGCAATAAAAAAGCCCTCCCTTTTAAATTGATTCTGCACTTACGAAATGCCACAATGTTTTTTACATATGAGCAATTTCATCAATTATTTTACAACCATAACCTTCAAGTTCCATAAAAAAGCTAGAGAATGGCCCACATAAAATATTGTTTTGTTTGTAAATCAACATTAGTTGATGAATTGGTCAGTAATTTTATTATACAGTATGGATAGTGTTTCCTATTTCAAGAAAGCAAACAGTAATTAGAAACATGCTAAAATGGTGAGATCTAAAGTTAATTTGAAATGGAAAGAACACATTGACTAAAAATTTAGAAAAAACTTAAAAATAATTGTTTCAAAGAATTTGAATAAATACAGATGTTTATCCACGAAAGTAAATTTTTAAAATGCGTACTGCCTAAAATTATTGTTTGTACACTTTCCCTACTTGCCTTTAGAAGCAAAAACAATAATCAACCAGATCCTTAGCATCGATTGAATTACACATATCATTAGAACGAGAAATAAAGCACAATAAGTTGCAAACAGAGACACTTGTTGAAACAGATAATGGAATCATGGTAGAAATAATGATTTTAAGTAAACTTCAATCAAAGATAATGCATAAAAATGCCATGTACGGAATAAAATATACAACAGTTATACAATCAAAATCATTATCTTTTCCAGGAAGAAATTACCTTTTTATCAAGGCTGATAGCTTTAGTACAATCTGCTTCTGCTTGGAGGAAACTGAAGGGGAGGGAAAAATTTCAAGTACCAAAAAACCAAAGTGGATGTAGTTAACTCTAAAAGAGTAAAAATTTACCTTCCTAGTTCTAGATATGCTGCGGCCCTGTTGCTATAATATGTTGCGTTATTGCCACTAAGCTTGATAGCCTGAGTATAAAACCCAATAGCCTTCTGCCATTGCTTATCTTTGTATGCTTGGTTGCCCTAAACCAGAGAATTTGTAAACAGAAAAAAAATTATTTAAGACAAAGGAGAAAATGTGCAGGAAAAGAATTTGTATACAAATGAATGTTGAGTTTCTCGGCAACGTAAAATTAAGGGAAAGAAAAAGAGATGACTTTAGAGATTTGGGGAAATAGGGATTGTAAAATTTGGGGAAGAAACTTGAGGGAAATTGGGAATTCTGGAATCGAAGAAATAATCTGATTTGGGGAAAGTAGTAAAGGTAATTCGGGCCAAAAAATGACGTCATTTCAGCTGAGATAAATGAATTTTGCTGCGCTTTTCAAAATGCCACTAATAACAAATAAGAAAAAAGGTGCCGTTTTGTAAACATATTAGCGGCGTTTTTTGCTAAAACGTCGGTAAAACACAACTTTTTGCAGCATTTTGATGAAAACGCCACTAAACATCCAGCAAAAAACGACGCCGTTCAGTAATTTTCGTATATTCCGGCATTTTTTTGAAAAACGCCACTATTGCTAATATTATTTTTTTATTTATTAGATTTATTCTTTAATAAATAAATTTCATGTTAGAAAATTGAAAAATGGGTATTCATTTATTTATAAATATTTTTTTGTATATTTTTATAAAAATTAAACATTCAAATATATATATATTTCAAAGTTTTTTAGGGTTTTAAATTTTTGTGTTTTTAAGAATAAATATTAAATTAACAGAACGTGTAAAGTTATGGGTTAAATTTGTTGAATTTTTAAAATTAAGATTAAATTGATAGAATCTGCAAACTTTAATTAAATTTAGATCAGGTTTGTACGTAAAATAGAGAATAGTTAATTAGGTAATTATTTTTATAATTTTTTATTTATTATAATTTATTTATTACAGGAAAATCAATTTTAATGACTTATTATAATTTCTAATTAATTATAATAAACTTTTTAATCAATATTAAGATTTTACATTGATATCTACATATATACACATTAATATATATCCCTATGAAATAAATTTTCAATGTTTAGAGTTTTTAGGGTTTAATATTTGGGGTTTAATGGTTAAATATGGTTTAGTGTTTATAGTTTAGGGGTTTATGGTTGAGTACTTAGAGTTATGATTTAGGATTTAGAATCGAGATTCACGGTTTACAGTTTAAGGTTTAGGTCATTTAAGGTTTAGGGTTTATGGTTTAGGGTTTAGGGTTTAAGGATAAACAGATGCACAATCAGATTTTGTTAGGAGCTCAAATTAATTTGTAAGTAAAAAATGCAATCTCACCATTTTTATAGCATATATTTTTTATAATTCTTTAATGATTAAATCAAATTTGATATTCTGTCTTCATTCGATAAACCCGTGAACCTTAAACCATACCCACAAACCCATAAACCCATAAACTCAAGCCACAACCCTAATACTAAGACTAACCGTAAACTATAAACTCTAAACACTAAATCTTGAAATACTGAACTCGAAACCCCAATCAGCCCATACAAACCACTAAACTAAACCGTTAATTATAACCTCAAACCCTAAATTATTTAGATAAATTTTTAATATTACATATTCTTTCAATATTATATGAAATTTAAATAACATTTTCGATTTACTAATTAATCTACAGATGCATCGGTTACCAATTTTTTAATTTTAATATATATAAAGATTATCTATTATCTCTTAAATTATCTATTATCTCTTAAATAATTTAAACTATAATTATAATTTTAATATATATATATAAGAAATTAAATAATTTAAACAATAATATATATATATATAAAGTTTGTTTTGTTGTAGTGGCTAACCCCTAAATATTACTTTTATAAGGGACAAAAGTAATTAAAATAGAATGTTAATGCTTACATAGACCCTAAAATAAATTAATTATTTTTGCAGCGTTTACAAAAAAAAAAAGGCCACTAATGAAGACTTTTTGCGGCGTTTAACAACAAACCCACTAATTCTCGATATACCAACTATAGCTCAACAATAAAACGACATCATATTGATTAACATTTTAGCGGCGTTTTTGGCTTACCGCCGCGAATACTCATATTTTTCCCTCTTATGACCAAGTTGCATTCGCTCCAAACAAGTTGACTTCGACTCCGTAACGGACGAAGGGCATCCGATTTCACAGGTCACTATAGAACCTTCTAGAATATAAAGGTTGTCGGTTCTTTTACCTTTTAACAAAACAAGAGCTCCACGAGATACTTTAATGTCGCTCGACTCGATGTTGATTCTGCATCCTTTCAAGTCTAAAATACTCAAGGAGATGAGATTCTTTTATAAATCAGATACATACCTGACATCTAAGTGTGTCCTAATTGTCCCATCATGTATTCTAATTTTAATAGTACTAATATCAATTACCTTACTAGATGAATCGTTTCCCATGTGCACAACTCCACCTTCAACCGAACTGTATGTGGAGAACCATTCTCTATTGGGTCACATGTGAAAAGAACATTCCGAATCTAGGATCCACTCGGATGTGAGCTTGGAGTTATCACTCGTTGACACAAACGTGAAATCATCACTGCTTTCATCGGCCAAATTAGCACCAGCTACATCTTCATCGTTACTCTCAGCAGCTCTTTTATTTCGCAGTTTATAACAATCTGATTTGACGTGACCTAACTTTTTACAATAGCGACACCTTTTGTCTCATTTCTTTGATGCTACCAAAACAGAAGCTTGCTTATTTGCCTTGCTATCCAAACCAAACTTATTGTCGAGTTTGTCTCTACTCAACAAATGACCCTTCACATCTTCGAACGAGAGTTTGTCTCTATCATAAATCAGGGTCTCCCTGAAAGACTTGTATGAAGGTGGTAAAGAGCACAATAATAGCATAGTCTGATCTTCATCATCAATATGAACCTCAACGTTCTTTAAATTATTTAAAAGGGTAATGAATTGACTGATGTGATCTCTAAGAAGCTCACATTTGTTCATGCAAAACGTAAATAAACATTGTTTCAACACTAAATGGTTAGCTAGAGACTTAGTGGCATAAAGAGTTTCTAACCTTTTCCATAAGGCGGACAAGGTCTTCTCTATCAATACCTCCTGCAATACCGTATTTGCGAGGCACAACTGGATTGCAAACAAGACCTTTTCATCAAGCTCTTCCCATTCTGTTTGATTTATATTCTCAGGCTTTTTCCCGGTAACAACCTTTTTCAAACCGGTTTGAACTAGAATTGCCATCATCCGAACTTACCACAGATTGAAATTTGTCTCACCATCGAACTTCTCAATTTCAAACCTTGTTGCTGCCATCTCTGAACAGGCTGATCTATGAAAATTGAACTAGCTCTGATACCACTTGTTGGGATCGACCAGATTAAGCAACAAGTAAAAAAATAGTGAAATAACTTGAGAAATTGAACACACAAATTTAACGTGGAAAAAGCCCTCTAAAGAGGATAAAAAACCGCGGGTAAAGATAATTTTACTATAATGGCAAAAGAATGAAGAGTATAAAAGATGAAGATAAAAACTAAACCCTGAAAATAAATAACCCTCAAAACGTAAACACAAAATTCTCTAAATGCATTATGAGTTCTAATCTCTAATGGGTGTTTTTTCTAAGGTTGTAAAAGAGCCTATTTATAGGCTAAATTTGTAATGACCCAAAATTTACGGGCATCGGAAAAGTACATTATCGAACCTCCATCTTAGCGAAATGGGTTCGTAAATAATTATTAGAAATATTTACGAGTCTAGTGATGTATTCAATTAGGTTTTGATTAGGTGAATTTAACTTTATAAAGAGTAATTAGCAAAAAGGACTAAAGTGAATAAAGGGTAAAAGTCTAATTATAGATCAAAATAAAATAAAGGGGACTAAATAGGCAATTGTGCCCATTTTAATAGGTTAGGCGACATATGTTTAAAAGATCTAAGATTTTTACATGATATTTATTGGATTAATTATATTATTATTATTAAATAAATTAAAATAAAGACAAATGTATGATGATAAAATTGTACATGTGTAATATATGTATTTGTACACTCGTAATATAATTGTATATTTTTTTAAATTTTAAGTAAAAGAAATTTTATATATTAAATTATTATATTAATAAAATATTATATTAATTAGATAAAAAGTATATTATAAATTAAATTAAATTAAATTAAATTATTATATTATAAAATAAATTGAATTGTAACAAATGTATGGTAATAAAAATATACATGTGTAAAAATCATATTTGTACAATTGTAATTTAAATACATAATTTACTTATAATATAAGTATAAAGATATTTTATAATTATTAATTATTAATTAAATATAATATAATATAAAGTAAATAAGATAAAAGAAAGGAAACAAATAAAGAAAAGAAGAAACAGAATAGCCATTTCGAAACAAAGCAGAGAAATGAGAAAAAGAAAAGAAAGAAAAATAAAAGGAAAAACTAGGGTTTTAAGGTTTGAAGCTTTAATAGGTAAGTCAATTAAGCTATTTTCTTTTAATTTTGATGTTTTAGAAGCTTTAGAATAAAGTTTTGTTGAATTTGAGTTGAAATTTTAGAAGTTCTTAGATTTTTGAACATGATTCATGTTGAACAAATTGTTGAATTAGGGGTTTAATTGAATGAATTTTTAGTTAGAATTGATTAAAGGATTAAATTGTAAAAGAAGCTATTATTCTACATAGTAGGGACTAAATTGAAAGAATTTTGAAATTAGGGTTTTATGATGAAATTTTGATAGTTATGTCTAAGTTTGGTTGAAATTTGAATAGAAATAAAGTATGAATTGAGATAGAAAAGTAAGTGAATTTAGTTAAGACTAAATTGAAATTAAAGTAGAAAATTGAATAGAAATTCAATTAATTAGATATAAATTAATAGTGTATTAATGATTATGAAATTATCTTAATTTTTCGTAGCTAATAAAAGAACCCGAGGCATCGGCACAGAAAGGAAAAGAAAAGATCATCGAGGAGTAATCGCGAATTTTGAGTTTGTATTACTATAATTCAAACTACTATTTAGTTAATGTTATATTTAAATTTTTACGTATGGTAAGTAAATTATAAGGTAAGTATTACTATTGACATGAATTGTAACACCCCAAACCCAGTCTATGCGTTTAGACGAGATTTGGTTTGTCACACCAAACATACATTCGTTTATTCTCGAGTGATTAAAGTAAAATTTTCTACAAAACTTTTTGAAAATAGAGTTTAATAAAATTTAATTCGAGGATTTGAAATTTGTGACTTAAGAAAATACTTATTTGAAAACTTATCATTGAAATATAAAAGTCAAAATCTTAAGATAGTTTCAAAGAGACTTTGAAAGAATTTAAAATATTTAAAGTGTCCAAAATTTGTTGTAAAACCAATATTTTAAAGAAAACTTAATATATTTAAGATAAAACCATATTAAGTATTTGAAATAAAAATCAAATCCATCCACACAATAAAATCCATAAAAACATAAAGTAAAGGCCTTATTACATCAAACCCAATATAGTAATTTAAAATAAAGTTCATAGTTTAAAAAAAAAAACCATGCTTGTAGTATGGCCTCCACCAAGTCATCTCCGGCCCAAGTCCACATCAATTTCCATTACCTGAAAAGGTTGATAAAAATTGGGTGAGTTACAAAGAACTCAGTGTGCAACTCACTTACCACTATTATTGGGCCAGATCGTCAAGATATTATACTGGGCTTGAGCCCAATTACAGAATTTAACAATATATCATAAAATGAAATAAAATAATTTAAAAATGCATGTAAAATGAATTTCCCAAACCAACCTAATATCCATCCGCTAACACCCCCGTACCAACCAACACACCTGTGGGGATCAAGTCAACCCACCCCGCCAAACACACCAATCATAGGCTTTAAGCCTTTAAATAATTTTGTAGTGCACTACCGAACTAGATTGTGACATTGTCACCGAACTAGAGGCATTTAGCCGAATTTGTGGCAGGGCCACCGAACTAGAGGCATTGAGCCAAATTTGTGGCAGGGCCACCGAACTAGAGGCATTGAGCCAAATTTGTGGCAGGGCCACCGAACTAGATTTTTGGCAACTGGCCATTCTTCTCTTCATATACCCCACCCCATGCAATCATGTGTATAACAAATTATAGTCATATAACAATTTTTCAATTAATCCATAACAACGGTGGGTTTATCAATAAATATTTCATTTGGCCCATAAAAATAGTTTAGCACTTTGCCCATTTAGCAATTTAGTGGGCTTTGGCCCATTTGTCGAACTAGAGTATTTCGGCCCAATTTATCGAACTAGAGTATTTTGGCCCAATTTATCGAACTAGATTATTTTGGCCCAATTTATCGAACTAGATTATTTTGGCCCAATTTATCCAACTTTAACCGTTTTCATGCATTTACTCAAAAATATGAGTTACTACGTATTTTTCCCGTTTTTACTATTTTTACGATTTTATCACAGTACTTACAATTTGGTATCTAACCCGAAAAATGAGTGTGAAGTTACACACCTGGTTATGGAGAGAACTAAACTTTCCCGCTCTTCAACACCTATACATATCATGATAATTAGAACACTATAATCTAATAAATCTGATCTAATCATAATGATCTAAAACTTTACCCTCGGATTTCTGTAATACTTCTACTTGCGATTTCTCCCCGATTGATGGTTCGCTAACCGAATCGAACCCACGAACAAATAATGGTTCGGGAGTACGAACGACTTCGAACAGTTGATTTTCCTCGGTTGAACGTCCGCAACCCGGTGGAAAATCCCGGATTCCCGAAATAGTCCTTTGCTTATACTTAGGGGGAATAACGGAACCTCCCCTCTTTCGAAGACTAAACACCGCCCTTTTCTTCCCTATTTTGAATGTCTTCAAGACAAAGGAACATTAATCCAATCTAAAATAATTTCGAAATAATTCTAAGGTTTTAAAGATGTGATTTCCTTACCACAAGAATTGATTCCAACGTTTTGTGTCACCCACGACTTCTTGATTTCCAAACTTCCGTTATTGCACTAAAGAGTAACAAAGAAGACGTTACTAGAACGAACGATTATTTCGATCCAAATGATCATTCATGACACCATCAATAATCGGCCACACTATAAACTAACCGAAAACGAAAAAGAATCCCTTACCTATTTTCCACGGTCGAAAAGAAAGGATTGAGAATGGTGTTTGATTGATGAAAAATTCGGCTATGTATGTTCAAGGAAAAAGAGAAAATAAATTTGGCTTATAGGCACATTAGCATTCGGCCATGAGAGTGTAGATGGAGAGAATTTCGATTGAAAAGAAATAAAATAAGAGAAAAGATGGTGATGATGTTGCTTTGATTTCAAAGAGAATAGAAGAAAAAGAAAGAAAGAGATGAGCTTTAAGAGAGGTGTATATTCGGCAATGGTAAAAAGAAAAGAGAGAAAGAATGGCTTTTGGTGTAGGTGATTTTCGGCACTCAAAGGAAAGGCACAAAACAAGTACTAAAGCAATAAACAAAAATGACCAAATGGTAAAAATTTTAAGGCTTACCAATGCACAATTCGACCAAAGGGAGAAAAGTTGAGAAAAGAAATTTGCAAAATTTTGCACAAAGCTACTAGGAATGACCAAAACAAAAGACTTCAAATCCTAGCCAACTAACACCAAAAAATTCGGCTCCCCCTTTAGTCCACTTTGCCGTCCCTATGCATGGTCAATTGGCCATGATATTGTTTCCATAATAGTTTCCTTGATACTTGCCCCATATCTTCATATCTTTCCTTAAGTTCTTGATTCCCTTCCTTAAGTTAACAATTTCCTTATTCCTTTGATATACTAACCAAAAATAACATGGTCAACACTTACCATATATGCTCTTGGCCGACACTTGCTATATATGTGCAGAAAAATTAAAAATAAAATTCACCTAGTTGCTAAACAAGGGATTCGAACCTTCTCCCTCATGCACTATCTCATGCGCCAACACCACTTTGCCATTAACTCATCTTATGCTTCACTTTGACACTTAAATTAACTTATGTGTCAATGCCACTTAATCCATTTCCATAAATTCTCAAAATTTAATATTATTCCATTCTAATAAATTCTAATTCTTCTTCAGGACTATATTAAACACAAAAATTAATAAGAAAGTTTCACTTTCTAGAATACTTACTCAAAGCACACAATAAAAAAAAATACTCGAATTTTCAGGGTGTTACATGAATGAAATTGAAATAAAGTATGAATATGTTTGAGTATTTAAATCGTTTATTGATTGAAAAGTGGGAAAAAATGTATTAAATTGAATTGTGATTAAATTGAAAGGTGTGTTTTGAATTGAAATGAGGTTGAATTAAGAAATGATTTGAATACCCTATTAAGTAGTCGTGCTAAGTCGGATATAGTTGGCATGCCATAGGATTTGGAAGAGTTAAGGGGACTTTTCGGTTTGGTCGAGGAGATATTGATGTTACTATATTTCTTTTGATTATCCGAAGAGGCATTTAATGCCTTTCTGGTGTGTTTGGGAGGATTATTTATTCTGATGTGTTTGGTTGGAACCCGTGTATCCGCTAAGGTCCAAGTCTTGTTAATAGGGGTAATCAAATGAAAAAGAAAATGAATAAATCTTGATTTGAATGAGTTGATGGAAGAAATGATATAGTAAAATTATGTATCGAAATGTGAAGTGAGAATGAGATATGAGATTTGAAAGCATGAACTTAAGGTTCATGAATTGATCGAAAATGCAAATTGTTGATATATGATATCTGTTGATAGGCTATTATAAATGAGATATTAAATTGATTGTAAAATTTGTTCTTATGATTTTCTATATTACAAGTTGATGTTATAATTTATTAATGTTATATAATTTGAATTATGGTAATACCACTGAGTATAGACATACTCAGCGTACGGTTGTTTTTGTGCGCAGGTTAGTAGAAGTCAAAGGTCCCGGTTCAGCATCCAGATCAATCCCGACTTTAGCACAACTTTGGTGATGTACTTTTCCTTTTGGTAAATGTGGCATGTACCTAGGTTATATACATAGGTCGTATGATTTTAATTATAAAATATGGATGGTTTGTAATGTTTTGAACTTAGTCTAAGTGGAATGGTAAAGAGTATACTATAAAATTTGGTATTAAGATGAATGGAAAATGAATGAAGTTATTAGTAAATTTTGAATGATATTATGAATGTTTAATTATTAAATTATAGTGTTAATGAAATGGTTATGATTTTGGTGTATTTGAGTATAAATTGTTTTGGTTGTGCCATTGGTTTTGGATTGGTTGTGGTTTGAAATTGCAGGGAAAGTTAGATGTGAATAAAGGGGTTATATTGAGTTAAAAAAAATTACAAAAAATTTTCGAAGCACCCGATCAAGTCTCAATTCACTTCTAATTCGTATTTTGGGCTTTGAGGGTCCATGAAAGGGACTTAATGAATGTATTAAATTATAAATGTTAATTAATTGTATAATATTCGTAAGTTGTCTGTAATGTCCGATAATGCTCCATAACCCTGTTCCAGTGATGATTTAGGGTTTTGGGGTGTTACAAAATTCATAGGTCAAATAATAATAAAATAATCTAGACTTATCAGAATTTGATTGAAACATATAAACAGAGCTTAACTGAAAGATTATTTCTCAAATTTGACTGATATAGGAGTCATACTCGACATAAACAAATAAATACTTAACAATAAAATGTGTCATGCTCTTATTTATCATTTTACACATATCAGTTTTCAGCTATCAGCTAAGTTTTATCAAAAACTTTTAAATAAATAATTAATAAAATCAATTGGTTAAATCAGTTTATAGAATCAGTTGGTCAAACCAGTCACTGCAATCAGCTATCAGCCAATTGCTAAACAGAGCCTAAATTATTTTATTTTTCTAAGACTAAAATAGTTTTCACATATGGTTTATATTTATGGTAATCTCAAAATAACATATCATATACATGGTTCTTACATCTTGAGTTCATATTATTCATAAGAAATTAATTTCACCCTTTTAATTTCTACAAAAGAAAGAAGTTTAATTTGTTTAGCAATCTATGTGCGCATGGTTAATTTGTATACTAATAATTTTTAAAAATGTTTTAACATCTTTCCATATACATGCTAAAAGAATAAGAAGCAAACAAAAAAATTTTATATTCTAGTTAAATAAATCAAATAGGGCAATGCAACATAAGTGATGATGTGTTAAATAATCACTACTCCAAAATTATGTTTTTGTGATGTGTTTTCGTAACGTTGTCAATTTTGAATTTCGTGATGTTTTCTTTTTAAAACATAAAAAAATAACATAATGTATTAACTGTAAGGGAAAATATTTTTGCCGCTTTAAAAATGACACAAAAGTAACTTATTGTGATGTTTAGAAACACAATTTTTTTTAAATAATGTGTAATTACATATTCTCTTACGTTTCTAAGCATCACATTGACCAATCAAAAAATGATGAAAACATTGTTTATTTCATGACACATAAAAACATCACAAATAATTGGGATGAAACTGTAATATCCTGTATTAATGGGCCTGTGCATTCTGGTGTGTTGTATGTTTAATGTGTTAATTTGAGGGTTAGGGGTCTAGATTGGGCTCAGGAATGGGCTGAGGCCTCGGTTAAAATATTCTGTGTAGACACTCTAGTGCTTTAAAGATAGTCTCCGTGTTTAAAATGTCAAAATGGGTTTGTGGCCCAAAGTTAGGTGGCGCTACAAGGGAATAGAGGGTGGCGTCACTAGTAGATGGAGAGGGCCCAAGGTTGGCCGCTTGGAGCCCAAGCTTTTGGGCCAATTTCGGCACTTAAAACGGAGCAAGGGGGACGGCAACAAGGCTAATATTTAGGGGATTTTAATGTTTTAAAATATGTGGATATTATGCTGATAAAGGAGGGAGGAGTTGGTGCTAATTAGGTCTCTTTTGGAGGAGTTAGTAGATTAAGATAAGGAAGAAAGATAGGAGCTATCCTTGGGATTGCAGAGTTGGCCGAAAATCAAACACAGGAGAGGGGGGAGAATCGGTTTAGTATGGCAAGGGGTGTGCCAAAAATTTGAGGGCCATCTCATTTGTTTCTTTTCTCATCTTTTCTCTTCCAAAAGTCGAAAACCACCATCTTCCTCACCCTTTCTTTTTCTTTGAAATTCCCTTTTAGCTGAATCTTCTGATCCCCATTGTTATTCTTCTCCCATTCACTAAAGGCCAAAACTACGCTCTTGTTTGTTCTTGTAGTCGAAATCTCGAAGTTTCAGCATCATTCCATTCGGTTCTTTTTCCCGAAGTATTCACCATAGTCGAACCCCTATTCCATATTTCGGTAAGTTCTCTGTTATTTCCTGTCTTCTTTTCTTTTCTCCTTCTGACCGAATAGTCTCTTAAACCTTGTTAAGTGGTTTATTTTTCTTCTCTTAAAAGCCGAATCTTCACACTACTGTGACTGCTTGTGCCGAATCTTTCAGCAAGGGGTAGCCGAAACCTTCTATAGAGGTAAGTGACGACTGTGATATTTCTCCAAACTTTTTCGGCTTTTAGAGACCATAGCCGAATGGCTACATGGTGGACTGATCTTGTGTTTTCTTTCATGGGCGGTATTCTGGGATTTGAAGGAGATCTAATCGCCAAGGTTTCTAAAATTGGTAGCACTCGAATTGTAATATCCCGGGTTAGGGGCTATTTTTGTCATGGCATGTTCTGCATGTTGTTAGTATGCTATGGTGCTATTTTTATGTTTTCGGGGCTTAATTATAGCCTAGGTGTATGCCTGAGTTAATGGAAGAATTTTGGTTTTTGGGTATTAAGTGAAGGGGGTTGAGGAAGCTGGGGTTTAAGAAAATAAATTGTGGTTTCATTGCACAAAAAGAAGAGTGGCAGAGTGGCAGAGCATGTGCCACTTGGAGCTTGGTGTGGCGTCATTTGCAAGGGAGGGGGATGTCCTGAGTTCGAGCTGCGAAACCCCCATTTTGGCTTTAATTTTGGGACGGCATGGTGGAGAGGTGGAAGCCAAATCCAACACTACCTTGGACCAAGTCTTACCTTTCAAATGAAAGGTAGAGAGCGAATTTAGGAGTGTGACTTGGTCCACTCAATTCAAATGAGTGAATGGGAGCAATTGGTGGGATGTGGCCGAATGTTTGGGGGTTTGTGGAGGTGTTGGCCGAAACTTGGGAGCTTGATGGGTAGTGGCCGGTTATGGTATGGGTGTGGGAAGGGTAGTGCCGAATCTTTTTGGCAAATTTCTTAGCATTTCGGTCATCATCTTGGTAAACCAAAATTCTTTCTTTTTGAGAAACCAAAGCCGAAATTCTAAAGAAGTTATCTTTCATTTTCTTTGTGGAAACCGAAAGTGTAAACATCTAGTGCCGAACTTGCTTGTTTTTCTTTCAATCTCTTAGTAGCCGAATTTCTCCAAGTAAGTTCTCATTTTCTTCCTTTTCAAAAACCGAAAGCTTAAGCAATTTCACCTTGCCGAAATTTCTTTGTTTCCCCTTGACTCTTATTGGTAGCCGAAACCCACTCTCCAAAGCTCTCTCTCCATTTCTTATTTCTTTCAAAACCGTAAGTACTCTCCCTTTACCCATTTTTGTTTTCCTTCTATCTTAACACTTGTGAGCCGAATCTTCCTTCCACTGTTGACCGAATACCAATCCCCTTCTATACACCTTTCTCTTGTGTTTCTTCTTTGGGAATAAGCCGAATTCTTTCTTCATCTTGTTCTAAAAGTTGGCCGAACCTCTCCTCTCCTAGAAGTCATAGGTTGGCCGAATATTGGGTGTTGGTAAGTGCAAGGCCGAATGGCCATATCTTCCTCTTTTGATCTTTGTTGGTTATGGTTTGATTAAGGGCCGACTATGGTCATTTTTGAAGGATTCTAATCTCTTCATTATAGGACATCAAAGGGTTTCAAGCAAACAAGAGGAGCCATCTTCATTTGTTAAGTGATTAGGTAAGTGTGGTAAGTGATATTACTTCACTCGTTTGATTTCATTAAGATAGGCTACAAGAGATTAATGATTCTATTTCTAGGTGAAGGCCGATTGTCAAAAGAGCCACTTTTGGTTCGGGGTTTGTTTGGAAACTAAACCATTCGCAAGTGTAAGGTAATGATTAATGTTGATTCTTTGGTTGATGGTCTTTGGCCGAATGGTCTTAGTGCCTAATCCTATGTTGGCCGATTGTTTTAGGGGTTTGATAATCAAGGGACTCAGAGTGATTCGTAGGGATCTTTAGACTCGGTTTACCAGGTGTGTAACTAACACACTGATACCTAGTAAGATTATTAATAAACCTGTTGCCTGTTAAAAATTATAACGGTATGATGGACAAATGAATACCCAAATGGGGTATGTGGATGATTCGGGTAAGTCTATTCTATTATGAGTGCTATTAATGAAGTGTAATATCATGACCTATGTTGGTATGTATGCTATGAGAGATAATGCTTGGTATGTTGGCATAATATGCATGACTTATATGAGATGCATGATTACATGAGTATAGTATATTGATGGGTGATATGAGAGGAGGGAGCAGAGATATTTTGTGCTGACGAGCACCAGTGCTTTGGTAGCACACTTTGTGACTTTGGGTCACCAGAGGTTTGGCACCTCCAGAGGTTTGGTACCTCAGCGTCTCGTCCCAGTGGCTCAGTACCACAGTGGGTTGGCCCCACAGATGATTATACGGGATTGACGCCAGTGTTTTGGTAACACACGATGGGTTGGCCCCATCACCAGATTTGTGACTACGGTCACCAGTGCTTTGGTAGCACATTGTGTCTTTGGGACACCAGAGGTTTGGCACCTCATTGCGACTTGTCCCTGTGGTTTGACCACCGTGGGTTGGCCCCACTTGAGATATGGGATCGTCTGCTAGTGATTTGGTATCACACGATGGGTTGGCCCCATCATCATTGGATTTGTGACTTCGGTCACCTGTGCTTTGGTAGCACAATTGTGTCTTTGGGACACCAGTGGTTTGGTACCACATTGACGGATATTGTGTCTTTGGGACACCAGTGTTTTGGTAACACATTGTGACTATATGTCACCAATGGTTTGGCACCACCAGTGGTTTGGTACCACACGGGGTAGAAAAGGTGATATGGATGGTTAGGATCGGGTTGCATTAATTATGTTGCTATGTATGATGTGTGTTTGTATGTTGATTCATCGGGAGCGGGATTTACACACTGAGTCACTCGACTCACCCTCTCCTTTGACATTTCAGGTGATTCGTAGACGCGAACATGGAGCCGGGATGGACTCGGGGTGCACATGCCATGCTGAATAAAGTTTTTACTCAGACTCTATAATTTTTGGTACTTTAGCTTATTACTTTAAATTGGGTTTTATTTCGGATTGTAAAAGGCCTTTTAAGTTATGTTTTATGCTGTCTATGTTTTAAGTTGATTTTGATATGCCTTAACGAAATAACTCGGAATAAATTTTACTAAAATTTGGAAAGATAATGTTTTCAAACTATAACGCAATGTGTTTTTAAACTATACCATCGGGTATCACACTAAGTCTTTTTGATAAACAAATTCAACTGGTTTCCAATTCTAACTTGTAATTCACCTAAGTTTAAAAGTGTTTTATGTATCACTAAGAAACTACTGAGGTTTTAAATGGTTTAAACTCGTTTTAACTATACATTCTGGCTAAGTTTTCAAAATCTCCGGGTTTCGAATACATCAACTGTTTTTCAAATAAGACTACCCAAATTTGTTTCAAGTACACCATGTTTTCATCCAACTTTTAAACGAAAAATCTGAACCTCTTAGAAACAATTTTCCCCGTAGCATACCAGATTCGGACGTGGTGTCTTGTCCGGGTTTGGGGTGTTACAATTGTGGTATCAGAGCCAAGTTCAAAGGCTCGGCTGTGGGCCTGAGGCCCAAAATGTTTTCAAAAGACTGTTTTAAGTGTTTTTGGTTTGAATATATGGTTTGAAAGGCATGGCACCGAGTCTCCGGCACCAGTTCGCCCAGGTAAGTACCCCGTACTATTACTTGTGATTTGATTGGATATGATTATGATTCGATGATTAGCAATAGTACACTACTTTAGAGATTGAAACTGATAGGATTCTGTGAACTCGCGAAAACAAATCCTCTTTAATGTTCATAAGACTTGCTTTTAAACAAGCGAAAAAAATGCTGATGCATAAAATTCTTTAATCAGATACGTAGAAAGATTAGATATGAGCACTCGAGGTGGACGTGGTCGTAACACTCGTGGTAGAGGTAGGGGTAGGATGACGGTTTCTGAGCCCGTAGGATCTGGGCAGGGTTCAGAAAATGAGATACCGGTTCCGCCACCAGCTGGAGGTGGTGAGTTCCAAGATCAGACTGGAGACGACGCAGTGTCACAGGCGATGCTGCGAGTGTTGGAAAGGGTAGCTGGGGCAAGTGGTGGTGCAGGAGTTAGGAAATCTGTTCCTGAGCGACTCCGGGCTAACGGGGCCGAATTCTTCCGAGGTGTTTCGGGTGTTGCTCCTAGCACTGCTGAATATTGGCTGGAGGCAACTGAGCGGATCATGGACGATCTGGACTTGACGGCTGAAGAGAAGCTGAAGGGGATCGTGTCACTTCTCCGGGATGAGTCATATCAGTGGTGGCTCACGGTTCGGGACAGTGTGGCAGCAGAGGATTTGACATGGGACTATTTCAGGGCTGCTTATCAAAAGAAGTACATCGGGGCTAGTTACATCGACTCCCAGAGAAAGGCATTTCTGAGGCTGGTTCAGGGGAGTAAATCTGTTGCTGAGTACGAGGCTGAGTTCCTGAAGCTGAGTAGGTATGCCAGGGGTATTGTAGCCACTGAGCATGAGAGGTGTGTTCATTTCGAGGATGGTCTGCGAGACGAGTTGAGGCTGCTGATTGCTCCTCAGCAGGAGCGCGAGTTTGCTGTCTTAGTTGAGAAGGCTAAGGTAGCCGAGGGTGTTAAGGAGTCGGTAAGGCAGAGCATGGACAGGAGTAGACTTAAGAGGAGCTTTGGGTCTTCTGATTCGTCGGGTAATCCGCAGAAGAGGGCTAGATCGAGTGGGCAGAATCAGTCTGCTAGGTTTGTTGCTGCTAGGCAGGGACCGCCGCAGTGTAATCAGTGTGGGAAATCTCATTGGGGTGGTTGTTGGACTGGAGGTAAAGGTTGCTTCGAGTGTGGTTCTCTGGAGCATCGCATTAGGGACTGTCCGCGTAGGATGGCCAGGATTCAGTCTGAGAGTCAGGGCCGTAATCAGTTCAGAGGTAATGGACCACCACCGCAGAGGGGCCGTGGTAATGGCAGAGGTGGTTATGGATCTGGTCGGGGTCGTGGAGCACCGGGCAGAGGTGCAGGTAGTTCTGATGCTAGACAGCCTGGATTGGTATATGCTGCGAGGCGCCGAGAGGAGGGCGACGCAACGGACGTCATAACCGGTACGTTCTTGATTTTTGGTACTCCTTATACTGCTTTAATTGATGTGGGTTCTACGCACTCTTATGTTGCCAGTAGTATAGTAGAGACAATGGACTTAGACTCTGAGATATCTTCTAGGCAGATGACTGTGATTAGCCCTCTAGGTCACTCTGTAGTAGTAGATAAACTGTTTAGAGAGGTACCCCTAGAACTCCAAGGGGTAGTGTTTGCTGCTGATCTGATGGAACTACCGTTTGGGGAGTTCGATCTGATTCTGGGGATGGATTGGTTGGTTAAGTACCAGGCGAGGTTGGATTGCACGGCTAAGCGTATGGTTCTTAAGACGGTTGATGGTGATGAGGTGGCTATGATAGGTAATAGGAGAAATTACTTATCAAATGTGGTATCTGCTTTGAAAGCGGAGAAGATGGTCAGGAAGGGCTGTGAAGCGTATGTGGTTCATGTGTATGCCTTGGAGGCTAAAGAGTCTGCAGTTGAGAAGGTTCGTACTGTTAAGGAATTTGCTGATGTGTTTCCTGAGGAACTTCCGGGTTTGCCGCCAGATCGTGAGGTAGAGTTCGGGATTGATCTGTTACCCGGGACTGCGCCAGTGTCTATTGCTCCGTATAGAATGGCACCAAAGGAATTGGTGGAGCTTAAGGCTCAGATCCAGGAGTTATTGGATCGAGGTTTTATCAGGCCAAGTGTTTCGCCGTGGGGTGCGCCGGTTCTTTTTGTTAAGAAGAAAGATGGCACGATGCGGATGTGCATAGACTACCGCCAGTTGAACAAGCTGACGATTAAAAACAAGTATCCGTTGCCACGGATAGATGATTTGTTTGATCAGCTGAAGGGTGCTGCGGTATTTTCGAAGATTGACCTGAGGTCTGGGTATCATCAGTTGAAGGTTAAGGAGGCTGATATCCATAAAACAGCGTTTCGGACTCGGTATGGGCACTACGAATTCCTGGTAATGCCATTCGGGTTGACTAACGCACCGGCAGCGTTTATGGATATGATGAACAGGGTGTTTCAGCAGTATCTAGATCAGTTCGTGGTGGTTTTCATAGACGACATCTTAGTGTACTCAAGGGCAGAGGAAGAGCATGATGCGCATTTGAGGGTGGTGCTGCAGATTCTGAGGGAAAAGCAACTTTATGCTAAGTTCAGCAAGTGTGAGTTCTGGCTTAGGGAAGTGACATTCTTGGGTCATGTAGTGTCAGCTGAGGGTATTCGAGTAGATCCTCGTAAGATTGAGGCAGTTGGATTGGAAGCCGCCGAGGTCAGTGGCTGAGATTCGGAGTTTTCTGGGTTTGGCCGGATATTACCGAAGGTTTGTTGAGGGTTTCTCGTTGATAGCAGCGCCGATGACTAAGTTGTTAAGGAAAGAGGTTCCGTTTGTATGGACTGAGAAACAGTAGGAAAGCTTTGATAAGTTAAAGAAGATCTTGACTGAAGCTCCGATTCTAATTCAACCTGAGGCTGGTAAGGAATACACAGTCTATTGCGACGCATCACATACGGGTCTGGGTTGTGTGCTGATGCAAGAAGGTAAGGTTGTGGCTTACGCTTCTCGGCAGCTGAGGCCACATGAGGTCAACTATCCGACGCACGATTTGGAGCTAGCGACTGTAGTCTTCGCCTTAAAGATTTGGAGGCACTACTTATATGGAGAGAGATCAATAGTCTACACCAATCACAAGAGTCTGAAGTATCTACTGACTCAGAAGGATTTGAATTTGAGGCAGCGTAGATGGGTTGAGTTGCTGAAGGATTATGACTGTTCTATTGAGTATCATCCGGGCAAGGCTAACGTGGTAGCAGACGCGTTGAGCCGTAAGGTTGTTTCGGACTTAAGAGCATTGTTTGCCCATTTGAGCTTGTATGACGACGGGAGTATTTTGGCAGAGCTGCAGGTTAAGCCTACTTGGGTTGAGCAGATCAGAGAGAAACAGTTGTTGGATGAGGTTCTGAGTGCACGAAGGTTGCAGGTGCAGGATGGTGGTTTGGAGGGTTACAGCTTGTCTGGTGATGAGGTTCTGTGTTTTCAGGGTAAGGTTTGTATGCCTAAAGATGTTGAGCTGAGGCAGAAGATTCTTCAGGACGCACATAGCAGTCCTTATGCTATGCATCCTGGAGGTAGCAAGATGTATAAGGATCTGAGAGAGCAGTTTTGGTGGCCTGGGTTGAAGAAAGAGGTAACAGAGTTTGTTGGGAAATGTCTGACTTGTCAGCAGGTCAAGGCGGAGCACCAGTTGCCGTCGGGTTTGCTTCAGCCTGTGAAGATTCCGCAGTGGAAGTGGGAGAGGATAACCATGGATTTTGTCAGTGGGTTACCGCTTACGCCAAGCAAGAAGGATTCAGTTTGGGTAGTGGTGGATCGTCTGACTAAATCAGCTCACTTTATTCCGGTGAGGGTTGACTACTCACTTCAGAAGCTAGCGAAGCTGTATGTGTCAGAGATAGTGAGGTTGCATGGTGTGCCAGTTTCGATAATCTCGGATAGGGATCCCAGGTTTACTTCAAGGTTCTGGGAGGCATTGCATCAAGCATTGGGTACTCGTTTGGATTTCAGCACGGCTTTTCACCCGCAGTCTGACGGTCAATCAGAAAGGGTTATTCAGATCTTAGAGGATATGCTGAGAGGTTGTGTCCTGGATTTCAGAGGTAGTTGGGAGGAGTTTCTACCATTAGCTGAGTTTGCCTACAACAACAGTTACCAAGCGAGCATCAGGATGGCTCCGTATGAGGCGTTGTATGGCAGGAAGTGTCGCTCACCTACATGTTGGACAGAGTTAGGTGAACGCCAGTTGTTAGGACCTGAGTTGGTAGCTGAGACAGAAGACAAGGTCAGGTTGATCCAAGCTAGATTAAAGGAAGCTTCGGACCGGCAAAAGTCTTATGCCGATCTTAAGCGAAGAGATATAGAGTTTGCTGTTGGGGATCGAGTGTTTCTGAAGGTCTCGCCTTGGAAGAAGGTTCTGAGGTTCGGGAAGAAAGGCAAGCTAAGTCCGAGGTTCATTGGGCCGTATAAGGTTTTGAGACGAGTTGGACCAGTAGCGTATCAGCTTGAGTTGCCAGCAGAGCTTAGTCAGATTCACGACGTTTTTCATGTTTCGATGCTTCGGAGGTATCGTTCAGATCCGTCGCATGTGGTAGCAGTGGAAGAGATCGAGGTACATCCAGACTTGACTATGGAGGAGGAACCTGTGCAGATTGTGGATCGGGATGTGAAGGTC
Source organism: Gossypium australe (assembly GCA_005393395.2). NCBI lineage: Eukaryota > Viridiplantae > Streptophyta > Magnoliopsida > Malvales > Malvaceae > Gossypium > Gossypium australe. The sequence continues at coordinate 35,033,039 of CM016626.1, read as the reverse complement.
CTGCGTAGGAAGTCTGTGCCTTTGGTTAAGGTACTTTGGCGGAATCATGGTGTAGAAGAAGCGACGTGGGAACCCGAGGATGCGATGAGACAGCAATACCCGCAACTCTTTTGACCAGGTAATTTTGAGGCCGAAATTATTTTTAAGGGGGGTAGAACTGTAATATCCCGGGTTAGGGGCTATTTTTGTCATGGCATGTTCTGCATGTCGTTAGTATGCTATGTTGCTATTTTTATGTTTTCGGGGCTTAATTATAGCCTAGGTGTATGCCTGAGTTAATGGAAGAATTTTGGTTTTTGGGTATTAAGTGAAGGGGGTTGAGGAAGCTGGGGTTTAAGAAAATAAATTATGGTTTCATTGCACAAAAAGAAGAGTGGCAGAGTGGCAGAGCATGTGCCACTTGGGAGCTTGGTGTGGCGTCATTTGCAAGGGAGGGGGATGTCCTGAGTTCGAGCTGCGAAACCCCCATTTTGGCTTTAATTTTGGGACGGCATGGTGGAGAGGTGGAAGCCAAATCCAACACTACCTTGGACCAAGTCTTACCTTTCAAATGAAAGGTAGAGAGCGAATTTAGGAGTGTGACTTGGTCCACTCAATTCAAATGAGTGAATGGGAGCAATTGGTGGGATGTGGCCGAATGTTTGGGGGTTTGTGGAGGTGTTGGCCGAAACTTGGGAGCTTGATGGGTAGTGGCCGGTTATGGTATGGGTGTGGGAAGGGTAGTGCCGAATCTTTTTGGCAAATTTCTTAGCATTTCGGTCATCATCTTGGTAAACCAAAATTCTTTCTTTTTGAGAAACCAAAGCCGAAATTCTAAAGAAGTTATCTTTCATTTTCTTTATGGAAACCGAAAGTGTAAACATCTAGTGCCGAACTTGCTTGTTTTTCTTTCAATCTCTTAGTAGCCGAATTTCTCCAAGTAAGTTCTCATTTTCTTCCTTTTCAAAAACCGAAAGCTTAAGCAATTTCACCTTGCCGAAATTTCTTTGTTTCCCCTTGACTCTTATTGGTAGCCGAAACCCACTCTCCAAAGCTCTCTCTCCATTTCTTATTTCTTTCAAAACCGTAAGTACTCTCCCTTTACCCATTTTTGTTTTCCTTCTATCTTAACACTTGTGAGCCGAATCTTCCTTCCACTGTTGACCGAATACCAATCCCCTTCTATACACCTTTCTCTTGTGTTTCTTCTTTGGGAATAAGCCGAATTCTTTCTTCATCTTGTTCTAAAAGTTGGCCGAACCTCTCCTCTCCTAGAAGTCATAGGTTGGCCGAATATTGGGTGTTGGTAAGTGCAAGGCCGAATGGCCATATCTTCCTCTTTTGATCTTTGTTGGTTATGGTTTGATTAAGGGCCGACTATGGTCATTTTTGAAGGATTCTAATCTCTTCATTATAGGACATCAAAGGGTTTCAAGCAAACAAGAGGAGCCATCTTCATTTGTTAAGTGATTAGGTAAGTATGGTAAGTGATATTACTTCACTCGTTTGATTTCATTAAGATAGGCTACAAGAGATTAATGATTCTATTTCTAGGTGAAGGCCGATTGTCAAAAGAGCCACTTTTGGTTCGGGGTTTGTTTGGAAACTAAACCATTCGCAAGTGTAAGGTAATGATTAATGTTGATTCTTTGGTTGATGGTCTTTGGCCGAATGGTCTTAGTGCCTAATCCTATGTTGGCCGATTGTTTTAGGGGTTTGATAATCAAGGGACTCAGAGTGATTCGTAGGGATCTTTAGACTCGGTTTACCAGGTGTGTAACTAACACACTGATACCTAGTAAGATTATTAATAAACCTGTTGCCTGTTAAAATTATAACGGTATGATGGACAAATGAATACCCAAATGGGGTATGTGGATGATTCGGGTAAGTCTATTCTATTATGAGTGCTATTAATGAAGTGTAATATCATGACCTATGTTGGTATGTATGCTATGAGAGATAATGCTTGGTATGTTGGCATAATATGCATGACTTATATGAGATGCATGATTACATGAGTATAGTATATTGATGGGTGATATGAGAGGAGGGAGCAGAGATATTTTGTGCTGACGAGCACCAGTGCTTTGGTAGCACACTTTGTGACTTTGGGTCACCAGAGGTTTGGCACCTCCAGAGGTTTGGTACCTCAGCGTCTCGTCCCAGTGGCTCAGTACCACAGTGGGTTGGCCCCACAGATGATTATACGGGATTGATGCCAGTGTTTTGGTAACACACGATGGGTTGGCCCCATCACCAGATTTGTGACTACGGTCACCAGTGCTTTGGTAGCACATTGTGTCTTTGGGACACCAGAGGTTTGGCACCTCATTGCGACTTGTCCCTGTGGTTTGACCACCGTGGGTTGGCCCCACTTGAGATATGGGATCGTCTGCTAGTGATTTGGTATCACACGATGGGTTGGCCCCATCATCATTGGATTTGTGACTTCGGTCACCAGTTCTTTGGTAGCACAATTGTGTCTTTGGGACACCAGTGGTTTGGTACCACATTGACGGATATTGTGTCTTTGGGACACCAGTGTTTTGGTAACACATTGTGACTATATGTCACCAGTGGTTTGGCACCACCAGTGGTTTGGTACCACACGGGGTAGAAAAGGTGATATGGATGGTTAGGATCGGGTTGCATTAATTATGTTGCTATGTATGATGTGTGTTTGTATGTTGATTCATCGGGAGCGGGATTTACACACTGAGTCACTCGACTCACCCTCTCCTTTGACATTTCAGGTGATTCGTAGACGCGAACATGGAGCCGGGATGGACTCGGGGTGCACATGCCATGCTGAATAAAGTTTTTACTCAGACTCTATAATTTTTGGTACTTTAGCTTATTACTTTAAATTGGGTTTTATTTCGGATTGTAAAAGGCCTTTTAAGTTATGTTTTATGCTGTCTATGTTTTAAGTTGATTTTGATATGCCTTAACGAAATAACTCGGAATAAATTTTACTAAAATTTGGAAAGATAATGTTTTCAAACTATAACGCAATGTGTTTTTAAACTATACCATCGGGTATCACACTAAGTCTTTTTGATAAACAAATTCAACTGGTTTCCAATTCTAACTTGTAATTCACCTAAGTTTAAAAGTGTTTTATGTATCACTAAGAAACTACTGAGGTTTTAAATGGTTTAAACTCGTTTTAACTATACATTCTGGCTAAGTTTTCAAAATCTCCGGGTTTCGAATACATCAACTGTTTTTCAAATAAGACTACCCAAATTTGTTTCAAGTACACCATGTTTTCATCCAACTTTTAAACGAAAAATCTGAACCTCTTAGAAACAATTTTCCCCGTAGCATACCAGATTCGGACGTGGTGTCTTGTCCGGGTTTGGGGTGTTACACGAATCCTATTACTTTCAGGATTTAATCGATCTAGGTAAGGAGATCTATCCAACTAAGAGTGTTAATTTAAGCAAATATTAATTCTTGGCCGATTGTAGGGGGCCTTATCTTCGCGTTCTTTCGGTTTTTGAGCAGAGTCGTAAGCAGAGAGCAGTGGTTCCGATTAGCGAGAGTATAGTACTACGTGTTATCAGGTGTGTAATTTCTCACACCATCTCTGTTGTCTGTTAGTATATATATAAATCTGTTTATGTTCTATTAAATGCTGAAATCCCGGCATGACTGTTGAAAACCCGTGAAGGGTAAAGGCGATTCACCAGGTTAGTGACTTCTGTGTATATTCTGTTAAAATGTTATTGATATGCATGCCAATTCTATGTTTGCTTGGGGTTTGCGCGATTGATGTAAATGAAAGGGGAAGTGTTCTGTTGTAGTGGTTCTGCCACGATCTGTTCTGGTGACTATGTCACAAATCTGACGATGAGCAGCTAACTGCAGCATGACTGCCATCGGTGGTGTGTAGCGGTGAGGGTGATTGTAGAAATCCCCATTGGTGTGCTTGGCAGGTAAGATGTGGTGTGTAGCGGATGGATCTAGGATTGGGATGGGCTTTGTTTAAACCTGATATGTGATATTTTGTTATTCTGTTCTGTGGGGCTAAGGCCCAGTCTGATGGTGCAAGAGGGTTTGCACACTGAGTCTTGTGACTCACCCCGTTGTTTAACATTTTTCAAGTAGCACTTAGTGCATCGGACTGGGCTGGAGAGGAGCGCAAGGTGGCCATGCATGGGTTCATTTTGATTCATTAAAGGACGTTGTTTTAATTGTTTTCCCATAATGTTTTCAATTAGTTTGGTTTTATATTTTATTGTAATAAGGCCACTGGCTACTGTTTATTGGTTTTATGTTTTCGGTTTTCGGGTTTTCTTTCATTGAGACTTAATGATTAATTGAAACTAAGGCATGAGTTAAGATAATAGCACTCAAAGGAAAAATTTCGGTGTTTATCCATTAAGGTCTTAATTAAAATTTATTTCTTTTACGAATTATCAAATTATTAAGTTTTTCCGTATAAATGTTTAAACTATGTTTTTCAAAAATGCGACATGTTTTATAAAATCTTCTTAGTGACATGCCAGATCCGGTCGAGGTGTTTGGGCCGGGTTTGGAGTGTTACAAATTGGTATCAGAGCCAGGTTCAAAACTCAGCTTTGGGGATTTGGGCTCAAAACGTTTTCTAAAGATGGGTTTTTGGAAACATGCATGTTTATAAATAATACATGATGGTTTTCTCAGCATGGCACCTGCATCTCCGGCCCAAGTCCGCCAGGTAAGTACTCTGAACTCACTATGTGTTATGTAGGTATGTGGGCTTGATGGGCTTTATGGAACTTAGATTATCTTAATTAGAACTTGATGGACTTTAGGTTTAGCTTAAAAAACTTCTTAAATCTCATAAGACTTAATCTATCCAAACAAACCCGTAAACAAATCGCTAGGTTAGGGTGTGGCAATAGGCATACGCATGTCTAGGATTGGAATCAGGGAGAGCTTGGTACTTAAGCAGTCCTAGTGACTCACCTCCTCTTCGCTGGAATCCTACCTGGTGCGTAGTGACTGTTCACCTTAGCCACGAGGATTTGTTGACAGGCCAAAATCTATAAGTAAAACCCGAAAGGGACCAGCCATCCTATTCGTTTTTAAAATTACTAAATTACCCCTGATTTATAAAATGACCGAAATAACCCCGGATTGCAAAATTACCAAGATACCCTTATTTCCCAAAATTACCAAGGAACCCTATTTTGCAAAATTACCGAAATACCCCCATGTTTTGTAAAAGTTCCGAAATACACTTGGTTTGTGAAAATTCCCAAAACAACCGTAATTTTATAAAATACTCATGTTTTGCAAACTTACCCGAAAACCCCTAGATTTACAAAAGTAACCCAGTTTGTGAAATTAAATTTTCCAAAATACCCCTGTGAAAAAAAAAACAACAACACCACCAAAATACCCTATTTTGAGGAAATTACCAAAATACCCTTGCTTTATAAAAAAACTGTACCAAAGTATCTTTAAACCGAAGAAAATCACCAAGGTCCGTTATTTTTTTAAAATACCTTGTAGGGTAAAACTACAAAAAAAAACCCCTGGGTAGTGAAATGACCAAAATACTCTTATGTGATGAATGTGAGTTCAAGGATATTATATGTATGTTGATGTTTGGTGATTGAATGTATGTGCTTCTTAGAACTAGGAGATGCGAACTTGATACTGAATTGTAGATATAACTGCGAATTCGAGAGAACTACTCTTAAAACTACTATACATAAGATTGTTCGGGGTTAATCAGTGGAAGAAAACTAATAATTCATAAAATTTCTAATTAGATAGACGCGAATCGGTAGAATGAGTACAAGGGGCCGAGGACGTCCGCCGCGTGGTCGCGGTAGGGGTAGGATGAACGTGTCGGATCCAGTAGGGTCTGGCCACGGGTCAGGAAACGAGATGCCGAATCCGTCAGCTGTGGAGGGAGAATTTCGGGACCAGGCGGTCGGAGATAATGCGGTATCTTAGGCGATGCTACGAGTCCTTGAGAGAGTCGCTGGGGCAGGCACGGGTTCAGGAGCTCGGAAATCTGTGTCTGAACGACTCCGAGCCAACGAAGCGGAGGTGTTTAGGGGTGTTTCTGGCGTAGCCCCTAACACAGCTGAGTATTAGTTAGCAGCGAGTGAGCGCATAATGGATGACCTAGACTTTACGGTGGAGGAGAAGTTGAAAGGGGTCATGTCTCTTCTTCGAGACAAGGCTTATCAGCGGTGGCTCACGGTAAAGGAGTGTACTGCCACAGACCGGATTGACTGGGACTTCTTTAAGGAGTCATTTCAGGGAAAGTATGTTGGGGCCAGCTATGTGGATGCACAGAGGAAGGCATTTCTGAATTTGGTGCAGGGAAGTAAATCGGTGTCCGAGTATAAGGCGAAATTTCTGCGGTTGAGCCGTTACACTCGAGGAATTGTAGCAACTGACTATGAGTGCTGCGTACGGTTCGAAGATGGATTACGGGATGAGTTGAGGGTGTTGGTAGCACCGCAGCGAGAAAGAGACTTTGCCATTCTGGTCGAGAAAGCTAAAATATCTGAAGAGGTGAAGAGGACTGAAAAGCAAAATAAGGATAAGGACCGGAATAGGAATAAGAGAAATTTTGGGCTATCGGGATCATCTGGGAGTTTTCAGAAAAGGCCTAGGTCTGATAGGCCAGCTCGTGCACCGACATCTGCTACTGGGAGTCAGAATCGATCATGTAACTTGTGCGGGAAGGTACATTTCGGGGAGTGTAGAAAGAGAACTAGTGGATGCTTCAGGTGTGGGTCGATCAATTATATGGTGAAAGACTGTCCACAGGTGGATCAGGTACAGCCAGCTGGACGAGGTTCTGATCAGGTTAGGAGGGGTGGTCAGCCATTACCGAGGGGTCGTGGCCCAGGCAGAGGAGAAAATGGGTCTGGTCGGGGTCGTGGAGCACCTGGTAGGGGTGCAGGTAATGTAGACGCGAGACAGCCAGGTATAGTTTATGCAGCTCGTCGACGGGAGGATGTGACGTACCGGACGTCATAACCGGTACGTTTCTTATTGCTGATAATCCATTCCTTGCTTTGATTGATATTAGATCAACCCACTCTTACGTTGCATATTCGGTATCTGAGAATTTAAGCATAGAATCTGAAATAACTGCTAGGAAGATGACTGTGGTTAGCCCGTTAGGACAATCCAGGATAGTGGACAAACTATTTAGGAGTGTACCTTTAGAGACTCAAGGAGTAGTGTTTCCGACAGACCTAATGGAATTACCATTTGGGGAGTTTGACCTTATCTTGGGAATGGATTGGTTGGTTCAACACCGTGCTAAGCTGGATTGTGAGACTAAGCGCCTGGTGTTGAGTACCCCAGAAGGTGGGGAGGTGGTTGTGCTAGGGGAAAGAAGGGATTATTTGTCCAACGTAGTATCTGCATTGAAGGCTGTTAAGATGATGCGGAAAGGATGCAATACATTTCTAGCTTTTATCAGTGCTTTGGACGTTAAGGAGGTGACTGTCGATAAGGTAAGAACAGTAAACGAATTCGTAGATGTCTTTCCTGAGGAGTTGCCAGGGTTACATCCAGATCGCGAAGTGGAGTTTGGAATAGAGCTACTTCCGGGCACGGCTCCGGTGTCCATTGCTCATTACCGAATGGCGCCGAAAGAGCTGGTGGAGCTCAAAGCTCAGATTCAGGAACTGTTAGATCGAGGGTTTATTCGACCGAGTGTGTCTCCGTGGGGAGCGCCGGTCCTATTTATGAAGAAGAAGGACGGATCCATACGTATGTGTGTGGACTACCGCCAACTGAATAAGTTAATGATTAAGAACAAGTATCCGCTGCCAAGAATTGATGATCTGTTCGATCAGCTCAAAGGAGCCTCGGTTTTCTCTAAGATTGATTTAAGGTCGGGATATCATTAGTTAAAGGTAAAGGAAGGGGACATTCATAAGACGGCGTTTCGAACTCGCTACGGTCATTATGAATTTTTGGTGATGCCGTTCGGGTTAACGAACGCGCCAGCAGCATTTATGGATATGATGAATCGGGTGTTCTAATCATACCTTGATCAGTTTGTTGTGGTGTTCATTGACGATATCCTGGTTTATTCCAAGTCCGAGGAAGAGCATGATGCACATCTTCATGTGGTGTTGCAAGTTCTGAGGGAGAATCAGCTATTTGCTAAGTTCAGTAAGTGTGAGTTCTGGCTAAGGGAAGTAACTTTCTTAAGACATGTGGTTTCTGCAGAGGGAATTAGGGTTGACCCTCGGAAGATAGAAGCTGTATTGGATTGGAAACCGCCGAAGTTTGTGGCAGAGATTCGAAGTTTCTTAGAATTGGCAGGGTACTACAGGAGGTTTGTTGAGGGGTTCTCATTAATTGTGACACCTTTAACTAAGTTGTTGAAGAAGGGAATACCGTTTGTTTGGACCGACAAACAGTAGGAGAGCTTTGAAAAGCTGAAGAAAATTTTGACAGAAGCACCGGTGTTAATTCAGCCAGAGGAGGGAAAAGAGTTTACCGTCTATTGTGATGCGTCACACACAGGTTTAGGATGTGTGTTGATGCAAGATGGAAAGGTTGTTGCCTATGCGTCTTGACAATTAAGACTGCATGAGTTGAACTACCCCACGCATGATTTAGAATTGGCTACGGTAGTGTTCGCTCTAAAGATCTAGAGACACTACCTGTATGGGGAGAAGTCTATTATTTACCCCGACCATAAGAGTCTGAGGTATCTCCTTACCCAGAAGGAGTTGAATCTAAGACAACGTAGGTGGATTGAACTTTTGAAGGACTATGACTGCTCGATCGAATATCATCCGGGCAAGGCTAACGTGGTGGCGGATGCCTTGAGTCGGAAGGCGATAGCAGATCTAAGGGCGATGTTTGCTCGTCTCAGCCTGTATGAAGATGGCAGTTTGGTAGCTGAACTCCAAGTGAGACCAGTGTGGATTAGTCAGATCAAAGAGAAGCAGTTTTTAAACGATGTCTTGAGTGCTTGACTCCGGCAAGTACAAAATGGTGAAAGAGAGGAATATAGTTTGAATTGTGATGGGGTTCTGTGTTTCCGTAAGAGAATTTGTATGCCAAAGGATGTCGAGTTGAGGCAGATGATTCTTCAGGAGGCGCATAGTAGCCTATAAGCTATGCATCCTAGAGTGGTTAAGATGTATCGGGATTTGCGAGAGCAATTCTGGTGGCCAGGTCTGAAGCGAGAGGTAACAGAATTCGTGGGTAAATGTTTGACGTGTCAACAGGTGAATGCGGAACACCAGTTGCCTTCAGGGTTGTTGCAGCCGGTGAAGATTCCGCAGTGGAAATGGGAAAGAATCACGATGGATTTTGTTAGTGGGTTACCTCTTACGCCCACTAAGAAGGATTCAATTTGGGTGATTGTTGATCGACTGACGAAGTCTGCTCACTTCATATCGGTTCGTGTTGACTATTCTCTGCAAAGGTTGGCTAAGCTGTACGTGGCTGAGGTTGTGAGACTACATGGTGTACCTGTGTCAATCATATCGGATAGAGACCCTAGGTTCATGTCACGATTCTGGAAGGCTCTGCATCAGGCAATTGGAACAAGGTTAGACTTCAGTACCGCCTTCCATCCGCAGACTGATGGTCAGTTTGAGAGGGTAATCCAGATCTTGGAGGATATGTTAAGAGGCTGCATCATTGATTTCAAGGGTATTTGGGAGGAGTATTTACCTCTGGCAGAATTCGCGTACAATAATAGCTATCAGTCTAGTATTCAGATGGTGCCTTATAAAGCGTTATACGGACGGAGATGTCGTACTCCTACTTACTGGACAGAGTTGGGTGAGCGTCAGGTGTTGGGTCCAGAATTAGTTTCGGATACAGAAGAGAAAGTTAAGTTGATTCGGGCTAGGTTGAAAGAAGCATCTGATCGGCAGAAATCTTATGCGGATCTAAAACAGAAAGAGTTGGAATTTGCGGTGGGTGATCAAGTTTTTCTGAAAGTCTCACCGTGGAAAAAGGTGATGAGGTTTGGTCGGAAGGGTAAACTAAGTCCTCGGTTTATTGAACCTTATCGGGTACTAGAACGTGTGGGACCAGTGGCATATAGGTTGGAGCTGCCTCCAGAGTTGGAACAGATACATGACGTGTTTCATGTCTCGATCCTAAGATGTTATCGTTCTGATCCATCGCACATTGCGCCAGTGGAAGAGATTGAAGTAAGGCCAGACTTGTCCTTTGAGGAGGAACCAGTGCAAATCTTGGATCGAGACGTAAAGGTGTTAAGAAGGAAGTCCGTCCCTTTGGTCAAGGTTTTGTGGTGAAACCACGGAGTAGAAGAAGCGACATGGGAGCCAGAAGATGTTATGCGACAGCAGTATCCCCATCTCTTCTGATTAGGTAAATTTCGGGGCTGAAATTTCTTTAAGTGGGGTAGAACTGTAATATCCTGAATTAATGGGCCTGTGCATTTTGGTGTTTTGTATGTTTAATGTGTTAATTTGAGGGTTAGGGGTCTAGATTGGGCTCAGGAATAGGCTGAGGCCTCGGTTAAAATATTCTGTGTAGACACTCTAGTGCTTTAAAGATAGTCTCTGTGTTTAAAATGTCAAAATGGGTTTGTGGCCCAAAGTTAGGTGGCGCTACAAGGGAATAGAGGGTGGCGTCACTAGTAGATGGAGAAGGCCCAAGGTTGGCCGCTTGGAGACCAAGCTTTTGGGCCAATTTTGGCACTTAAAAGGGAGCAAGGGGGGACGGCAACAAGGCTAATATTTAGGGGATTTTAATGTTTTAAAATATGTGGATATTATGCTGATAAAGGAGGGGGGAGTTGGTGCTAATTAAGTCTCTTTTGGAGGAGTTAGTAGATTAAGATAAGGAAGAAAGATAGGAGCTATCCTTGGGGTTACAGAGTTGGCCGAAAATCAAACACAGGAGAGGGGGGAGAATCGGTTTAGTATGGCAAGGGGTGTGCCAAAAATTTGAGGGCCATCTCATTTGTTTCTTTTCTCATCTTTTTTCTTCCAAAAGCCGAAAATCACCATCTTCCTCACCCTTTTTTTTTTTTTTGAAATTCCCTTTTAGCCGAATCTTCTGATCCCCATTGTTATTCTTCTCCCATTCACTAAAGGCCGAAACTACGCTCTTGTTTGTTCTTGTAGCCAAAATCTCTAAGTCTCAGCATCATTCCATTCGGTTCTTTTTCCTGAAGTATTCACCATAGTCGAACCCCTATTCCATATTTCGGTAAGTTCTCTGTTATTTCCTATCTTCTTTTCTTTTCTTCTTCTGGCCGAATAGTCTCTTAAACCTTGTTAAGTGGTTTATTTTTCTTCTCTTAAAAGCCGAATCTTCACACTATTGTGACTGCTTGTGCCAAATCTTTCAGCAAGGGGTAGCCGAAACCTTCTGTAGAGGTAAGTGACGACTGTGATATTTCTCTAAACTTTTCCGGCTTTTAGAGACCATAGCTGAATGGCTACATGGTGGACTGATCTTGTGTTTTCTTTCATGGGCGGCATTCCGGGATTTGAAGGAGATCTAATCGCCTAGGTTTCTAAAATTGGTAGCACTCGAATCCTATTACTTTCGGGATTTAATCAATCTAGGTAAGGAGATCTATCCAACTAAGAGTGTTAATTTAAGCAAATATTAATTCCTGGCCGATTGTAGAGGGGCCTTATCTTCGCGTTCTTTCGATTTTTGAGCAGAGTCGTGGGCAGAGAGTTGTGGTTCCGATTAGCGAGAGTATAGTACTACGTGTTATCAGGTGTGTAATTTCTCACACCATCTCTGTTGTCTATTAGTATATATATATATATATAAATCTATTTATGTTCTGTTAAATGCCGAAATCCCGGCATGACTGTTGAAAACCCGTGAAGGGTAAAGGTGATTCATCAGGTTAGTGACTTCTGTGTATATTCTGTTAAAATGTTATTGATATGCATGCCGATTCTATGTTTGCTTGGGGTTTGGGCGATTGATGTATATGAAAGGGGAAGTGTTCTGTTGTAGTAGCTCTGCCACGATCTGTTCTGGTGACTATGTCACAAATCTGACGATGAGTAGCTAACTGCAGCATGACTGCCATTGGTGGTGTGTAGCGGTGAGGGTGATTGTAGAAATCCCCATTGGTGTGATTGGCAGGTAAGGTGTGGTGTGTAGCGGATGGATCTAGGATTGGGATGGGCTTTGTTTAAACCTGATATGTGATATTTTGTTGGGGCTAAGGCCCAGTCTGATGGTGCAAGAGGGTTTGCACACTGAGTCTTGTGACTCACCCCCGTTGTTTAACATTTTTCAGGTAGCACTTAGTGCATCAGACCGGGCTGGAGAGGAGCGCAAGGTGGCCATGCATGGGTTCATTTTGATTTATTAAAGGACATTGTTTTAATTATTTTCCCATAATGTTTTCAATTAGTTTGGTTTTATATTTTATTGTAATAAGGCCACTGGCTACTGTTTATTGGTTTTATATTTTCGGTTGTCGGGTTTTCTTTCATTGAGACTTAATGATTATTTGAAACTAAGGCATAAGTTAAGATAATAACACTGAAAGGCAAAATTTCGGTGTTTATCCATTAAGGTCTTATTTAAAATTTATTTCTTTTACGAATTATCAAATTATTAAGTTTTTCCGTATAAATGTTCAAACTATGTTTTTCAAAAATGTGACATGTTTTATAAAATCTTCTTAGTGACATGCCAGATCCGGTCGGGGTGTTTGGGCCGTGTTTAGGGTGTTACAGAAATGTAACGAAAATTTTTCCAATTCGTGAGTTTAAACGCAACGAAAATTTAAGAAAAAACAAGTAACTAATTGTTAACGTCACGAGAACTTTTAAACAAAAATGTCACAAATGATACTTTTTTGTTACTTTTTATCATAGGTAACTATACTTACAAAAGTGTCTCAAAAACTATTACCTTCGTGACACTCATATTTTGAATAATAGGAAATGAAAAGAAGAAAAAAGTCTCCAAAAGTCATAACGCAAATAAAGCAACGAAATGAGTACAAATACATGAAGTCCAACCGTATAAGAAGTTAAAATTAAGTACTAAGGTTCAAACATTAAAACATAAAACCAAAATAGAAGTAAAAAATGTAGTTGAAGTCTAGATAAAGTCATACATATGATCATGAAGATTGAGCGTTACGTTCATGAAAACTGTCGATAGGTTTACAGCCTAGAGTCAAATTAGAAGCTTGAACATTAGATTAATGGGAGGAGTTATCTTCAACGGGGTATGGCGGTAGAGGGATAACTGCTTTTGACCACATTTGTGTAGTTAACTCTTGAACCTTAGTTTAGATATTACAAAACATTTGCCAAACAAACAAGTGGAAGGGTCACCTCAGTTGGCATATATGTAGGTAAGGACATATTAACACCTTGGGAAGATGAAGTACCAACCCCTATAGCTTCAAAAGAAGATGCTGTCATGTTGACTACATTTTCCCATTCTTTTTCACCATAAGGCATTCATTGGGTCTTCAATCACCGTCGTTCTATCTTCTCCTCGTCATGGACTCTTTTTGAAAAAATAAATTTAAGTCTTATACATGTTTCCGGCTCACAAGAATTCTATGAATTTTTTTAAAAAAAGTCCTGCGTGGAGATGATAATCCACAATCTATTTCCTAAGAACCACAATCTTGGCAAAAATAACAATTATATAATATCACATTCATTTTCATATATAACTCAAAACATGGATAAGTTTTAAAGAATGTCACTTTCTTTGTAACCAAATCATTCAAGAAGATGAAAAATATATTTTGATTATCTATTTATACTTATAGATAGAGCACAACCTGATTCTAATACCAATTATTAGAAAATCAAGTTTGAAAAATGTAATGAAAAATATATTTTAAGGAAAACAAGAGTTTTAAAAATTTTCCAAAATAAAAACTTGGTTGTGTTATCTAAAATAATAAACATTTAATCGAAATCATACATTTAGATTCGTCTAGGATGAACGGTTTGATCATGTAGTCTTTTCCGTTATCCTCAAACTCATGTCTAACAAGTGTGGGCTCGCTTAGAGTTAGAAAATTTTTCACAAAATTACTAGTGGGTAATTTTGTAATTTCTTTAAACTTTTGGTCTAAGTTGTAAATAAGAAAAATATTTCTAAATTTTTTTTTGAAATAAATTTTTTCAGAAAATTTTCTCTCTACAACTTTCTTTTGCATTCAACTGTATAAAAAACAATGACTCAAGGTTCTCTTTATGTAAGGGTAAGTTTAGAGAGTTCAACTATGATTAAACTTAATCACTTTAATACTAAATTATTATAATACTTATCAAGATAAATATTATATTAAATCTAATATTAAATATATTAAATTCATAGAATATTTATCTATAGGATAAATATTAAATTAAATTTAATGTTAAAACTATTAAAATACTATTATTTTTGGAATAGTTAATCAGAAATCAAATTATTTGGTAAAGTTCTACCATAGTGCCCGGTGGTGCAGTCGCGACACCCTAATCCGGTTTGACTACTATTGGTTTGGTCCGGGCCAGTGACGGTCCAACCAGTCCAGTCCAGTCACCGGTTGGACCGTCAGCCTAGTTTCACATACCAAGTTCTGTTCGACCAGTTTTTGGGTCTTGGTATTGGTTTCGATTTTGGGTTCTCGGGCTCAATTTTCGATATCAAGTCCAATTTTTAAGTTCAACTACTCAATGAGCCAAATGTTTGGCTTGAAAATTAATTTCCAAAGATATCGTATTAATTTAATTAATTTGATCAATTTATTTTATTTGATCAAAATTAATTTTCTCAAAAATCACTGAGGTTTTCCAATTTTTTTTAAAATCTTTAATCAAATTCTCTAATTAAATAATTCTCACGACTGCCAAATTTAATTCCACATCGAATAAATCAAATCAATTAAATTATTTCCAAAGTTGTAGAATTTTTTTTCGATTCAAATACAGTTCGATTGAGATTTTGTTGAGTTAGTGAAGAGACCAATTGGGCATATACAATTAGGCTCTAGTAATTGTAATTATGTCCAAAAGCATCGTTCCTATAATTCATAATTACTTAATCATAGAGTTAGTCCACAAGAAGTACCATGATTGAAAATTCCTTATTGTATACTTTTTACAGAAGAAATTCATTCAACTGCTTTATCCAATGACCTCATCATTAGTGTGTTACCCTCATATGATATCATTGATTCCTTTGAGTTAAGTCTGTTCGTTCAATATAGTCATATTTTATCTCATTGTCATCGTTGTGTCTTCTTAATGATTAATATGATCACTGTCAACAAATGACTGTAATAGATTGTTTGTTTTATCAATCTGTACAATGCTAATGAGAGGATATCGTTAACTCTTTAATCGAGCTGTGAATTCCATTGTTGCTAGAAAGTCATGTCATACACAAGTCATGTACCTAACATACTGGCTATGGGCTCGATTATCTTCAGAAAATAAGCCTCCACTTATGTCAAAGCACATGAGTTACATCTGCATGGTCAGTGGCTAACTCAAGATTTAGGTAAATCACACCATAAACGTCACAAGTGAATTAATTTACAAACGGATTCATAATTAATTCATCTTGGATCCAGTCCAGTGTATCATTCTTCCAATGAATACATCTATGTCTTTACTCGTGGAGTTAATTTGTAACACCCCAAACCTGGCCTAGACATTATGGCCGTATCTGGTAATGTCACACGATAGTGTTTTTGAAACTTCGTTGTTACGATGAAAACATTCCATGTTATTATCTTTAGTAAACCTTTGTTAGAACTTAGGAAGTTATCTTTATTCATTTAAAACATTTGTTTTGAAACATCCCTCATTGCGGAAGCTTTAATAAAACAGTCTAGGTGGTCATGCGTTTAGAAATTACTTTAACTTTTTCAAAACCGAATTTCCTACGACCAGCAAGTATAAATCCAAAAAGTAAAATAAATAAATAAAAACCCGAATTTAAAAACAAAGTCCCAGAGGGTCCTTAAATTACAACCCAAATAATCAATAATAATCAAATTATAAATCATAAATTGAAAACCATGAAGTCCAAAAATTACTGTGGTCACCGCTGAGTCCTCCGTCACACTGATCCATCTAAGTCTGGGGATTACCTATGCACATTAAACAAAAAGGGTGAGTTTATGTAATCTCAGTGTGTAATCCTGCAGAAACAAACAAACAATCAGTATTCACAGTGCACAGTTGAACAGTCTTGGGCCTAAGCCCTTTTTAGTATCAGTTACAGTTTGGGCCTTAGCCCATCACAGTATCAGTAGCAATAACAGCTATGAAGTAGCAAAATCCTGCCCAACCAACCTCTATACACCATCTCCATCCAACCCTACACTCCATGTGGGGATATAATCAACTTACCCATCCCTACACTCCAAGTAGTACCGAATGCGGCACAAAACAGTAGTTTGTAGCTGAGCTACTAGTAAATTAGGCTTAAAGTCTTTCAGTACACTTCCTCCGAATAACAACCCCCAACCCAATGCAATACAACATACAATGGATGACATGCTATTATGCAATTTCAGTACATATAATCAGTTCAGATATTAACATGCCCAGTACATATATCATTCAGTCAATTTCACATATTTAGGGGTCTAAGTAACGCTTACCGACCCTACAGTAGGTTCACAGTCGACTTGGGCGACCCGTGCAACTTTAAAAACATTTCGGTAAAAATGAGCCCACACGCCCATGTGACCTACCCGTGTGGTCCACTCGGCCCAAATTGGCCTTGGCCGTGTGATCCATTTTTAAAGTAACCCATGCTAGCTCAATGCTCATATATGTTTTCACTATTTACTTATATGTTCATTCAAAGTTGTCTACTTGAGTCATTATCACTAAATTATTTATATCTTGAGCTACAGAATTCCAAATTAAGATTCGCTTGATGTTTTTGAAACTAGACTCAAATACCTTTCTACCATAAAATTTTTAGAATTTATATTTTATCAAATAAGTACAGTAAAATCTTTAAAGTTATCCCTATTCTGCTGTTTGACAACTTCGACCTTTCCTTACTAAAAAATATTTATCTCTTAATATGAAATTTAGATGATGTTTATCTTTGTTTCTATTGAAAATAGACTCATTAAGGATTTAAAAATATAAATTTAAGTCCCTAATTATTTTTTTACAATTTTTTATGATTTTTCAAAGTCAGAACAGGGGAACCCGAAATCATATTGACCTTGTGTCACAAAATTGATTATAACTCATGATTTACAATTCCATTGCTTACACTGTTTCTTCCATGAAAAACTAGAATCAATAAAATTTAATTTCATATTTTATTCAACCTCTAACTCAATTTACACTAATTTTTATGATTTTTCAAAGTTAGACTACTACTACTGTCCAAAACTATTTTAGTGCAAAATGTTGATTTCCTATTTTTTAACACCCTTATTTCATTTCTCTACAATTTTTCGCATCATTTTCTCTTATTTCTCTTATTTCTCAACAGCAAGCAATTTTGACTTTTCACCGAACCCTATTTTCTGCGTTTCGGGTACACACCTGGTATCGTTTTGATGCTTAATCACTCCTGAGCACTTCAAGGCCTAAAATCAAGATATTCAACATCAATTTAACGGATTTACAAGCGAATTGACAACCAAGAACGAACAGAAACCCAACTTACCGCCAACGATAACCCTTCATTTAACTATTGTTAAGACGAAAACACTGAATTCACCAGTCCGAGCCTCCCCCTACGCCCAAATCGCAGAGAAAAAACATTACCACTTCAGTCGCTAAGAGATTCCTGACAAAAATGAAGAGAAATACTTACTGAAACTAAGCGAGGACTAACCGCTGCGAAAATGAAAGAAAATAAATGGATTAGGGAAAAATCAAGAAGAAGAAAAAGAAGAGAAAGATAGAAAAACTCAAAGAATTTCGGCAAGAGGAGAGAGAGAAGAATAGACAACAGAATTTTTTTTTTTGGAAAAGAGAGCCGAAATTCGGTTATGGGAAAAAATAAAATAAAATTCCGATAACCCCCAAAATCCCTTAATCTTATCCCCTAATTCCCACTTCATACCACTACTCAGAATCCCCCTATTACACAACTCTATCCTAAAATCTGAGCAAAAAAATAATAACTTTGCCTGCACAGGGATTTGAACACAAGACTTCCATCATAATAACACACCACTTAACCATCAAACTAACAAGCCTATTCTAATATAATTTACCCAACATTTAAACTTAAGCCCTTTGCACAAGGTTAAGGCTTTATTTATAAAAATACCAAAATTTGCCAAAGTAAGGCTTGAACTCGGGACCTCTCACACACACCCAAAACACATAACCACTAAAGCAGATAGACATTGTGTGTCACACATACACGAAATCAAAAATTAAAATTTTGGGTTGTTACACAATTGCTCCGATATCCAACACTAGTCATCTCCCCAATTAGAATTGTAGACGACATAATAATCCTTCTAAGTATTTGAATCAAATGCTCACTTTAATTCTTTTATGAGATTACAGACTCGTTTATATTATCTACTGAAGTAAACATTCTTACAATGCCACTTATCATTAGTTTGAACTTAGATAATGAGCTAATATTTGCTTGCCACAATCTTTGCTATGTATGCAAAACATGAAAGATAAAAACACAAAAGATGTAACAGTGAAATGTGAAATTAACTTTATTTCACTACACCAAAACAGACTTTTAGCGGCGTTTTTTTGGGCCTTTAGCGGCGTTTTTAAGCGCCACTAATAGTACTCGCGGCGCTTTCAAAAGCGCCGCCAAAAACGCCGCTACGGAAACCGCCGCAAAAATTAGTGGCGTTTTTTGCGAAAAAACGCCGCAACAAGTACGGGCTTTTAGCGGCGCTTTTAAAAAAAACGCCGCAACAGGTATGGGCTTTTAGCGGCGCTTCTAAAAAACGCCGCAAAAGGTATGGGCTTTTAGCGGCGCTTCTAAAAAAAACGCCGCAAAAGGTATGGGCTTTTAGCGGCGCTTTTAAAAAAACGCCGCAAAAGGTACGGGCTTTTAGCGGCGCTTTTAAAAAAACGCCGCAAAAGGTACGGGATTTTAGCGGCGCTTTTAAAAAAAACGCCGCAAAAGGTACGGGCTTTTAGAGGCGCTTTTAAAAAAAACGCCGCAAAAGGTACGGGCTTTTAGCGGCGCTTTTAAAAAAAACGCCGCAAAAGGTACGGGCTTTTAGCGGCGCTTTTAAAAAAACGCCGCAAAAGGTACGGGCTTTTAGCGGCGCTTTTAAAAAAAACGCCGCAAAAGGTACGGGCTTTTAGCGGCGCTTTTAAAAAAACGCCGCAAAAGGTACGGGCTTTTAGCGGCGCTTTTAAAAAAACGCCGCAAAAGGTACGGGCTTTTAGCGGCGCTTTTAAAAAAAAGCCCAAAAGGTACGGGCTTTTAGCGGCGCTTTTAAAAAAATGCCGCTAATTTGCACAGATCTGCTGTGCACTTTTTTCCCAATATCCTACCCTCCCTGCAGTAAAAACCAGCCAAAAACAGCAACAATTGCATATAATTCCAGCCCAATGCAGCAAATAAAACATTTAAATCTCAGTAAAAGCATTAAATCTAAACAAATACTTCAAATTTAATAAAAGATGATATTTATTAAAAAATGAATCATAATTCAAACAATTCTTAGAATAATGTTTAACTGTAACAATGTTAAAAAAAAAATCTTACAATAAGAAAAGAAATGTCTAAGATGGCGGCCTCTGCGGCTGCTGCTTGAACAAATTCATCATAACCTGCAGCTGTAGCTGGAGTTCTTCATACTTTCTGTTCTGCTCTGCCTCCCGCGCTGCTGCCTCCGCTCTAAGTTGAGCAACATGCTCCGCCTCTCTCGCTGCTGCCACCGCTCTAAGCTTAGCAATTTGTTCCGCCTCCCTCGCTGCTGCCTCCGCTCTAAGCTGAGAAATTTGCTCAGCTGTGCTCGCTTCCATCAGAGATATCTGGTCTTTCAGTCTCTGAACTTCAGCACTAGATTGACTCCCGGAAGGCATGTATTTCCGGGAGCCGGATCCAAAATATTGCGTCGGAGTAACACCTGATCCTTGACATCGAACCCGACCATACCTTGTAAGACCCAAAACATTAGTGATAATTCTGTTATAAATATACTCAAGATTAACAAAACTATCAATCGAAGCAGTCGTACCTTTCGGGACCCAAAACATCAGTAATAATTCTGTTATCAATCTCGTCGAGATTAACAGAACTGTCAGACGAAGCAACCGCTTCATACTCCGCCTTCTTCTCCTTTAGTTTATCCTAATAAATCAATAAAAGAGTTAGAAACGAAATATATAATAAAAATGAATGGAACATAACTTAAAATTAGAAATTTAAAACTACAAACGATGAATTAAACCATTATAATTAAGCATTATAAATATTTAAAAAAAATCAACATTTATTAAATAAATATACTAAAATTTCTGCAGCCTTGGATGTCATCGGAGATCCATCCTTCTTCCTATGCGTAATGTCAAAAAGTTGAAGCCGTCCAACTTTTTGACCTGACGAAACTTCCTACATTATAGCAGAAAAAATATAAGTTAATAGTATAAATCATTAATATTTGAAAGAAGTAATAAATTATAATACCTCAGCCTCAGCCACACGAGCAAAACTTCTGGAACCTGCCGTGTGCGTGAATTGTTGTTTCTGTCTGCTGCTTGTTCCAACTCGCTCACGGTCCTACATAATGGGATTTGAATTATTTATATAGTAAATACGATAAACCGAAAAATTTCTAAGACTTTGAAAGTACGTAATACCTCTCCTTTCTTTGAATTCCAGAATCTAACTTGATCTTCCCATTGGTACCTCAACATTCCCGGCGGGACATTTCGCAGTTTTTCGTCGAGGCTGATGTCTTTCTTAAAATATTGTTTTTTTAGGGTGCTTTTATTGTCTCTCCATTTTTTACCCAACGTCTTCTTAATATAGTCATCGGAGACCTCTAAATCAAATCTACCCTGAATTGTTTTTTAAAAAGTTAATATAAATGAAGGTTAAATGAAAGTATTATAAATTACATTCACTTTCTATTACCTTAATATTTTCGAGAGCCTGATTTTTGTTGGCATCAGGCATGTGATGCCATGATTCATAGTTAATGGGCAACATATTCGAATTTCGTGCTATAACGCCCAAATAGCCTGCCAACAATCGAGCTTCAGATCCGATAGGTTGGCCATGATCGTTTCTCCTTACTATAACACGCTGGGTCGGCTGTAAGTCATATAATTCTGAAAGCAACGTACGTCCCCGAGCTCTGCGCGTCCGACCACCCTCAGCTGAAAAATGATATATTATTATATTAAAATTGAAAAATGAATCAATAATAAAATTCAACATGCATGTAAAATAAACTTAACATTACTTTGGAATTCTCCATGCTCGTCATCTATGTCCGGCAGACTAGAAGATCCAACAACTGTATCCTGTCCACTATTTACGTCTGCTGAATTTGCAGTATAATTTCTAATATTTAAACCTCGTAATCGTCTTCTAGGCATTTTTTCTGCAATACACATAAAATAGTTCAAAATTTTAGTAACAAATAACAACAATAATAGGACATTTAAAATAGTTAAATTATATAACATGACCGACATGAAAATTATAATATTACATATAGAAAATAAATCATTAAATCTTACTACATCATATTTCGTAAATATCTTCGTCCACATCCTGACGAACCCATTGAAATTGTTGACTAGTACTAGGGATATTTTCAGTTAAGTCTTGTTCTGGAAAAGGCAAAGTTTCTGATCTTTCAACTATGTCATCTCTACTTCCACTGCCAATGTCGAACAAGTCTCTAGGGGTGTTTCGAAGTACAACGTACCAACCCTCATCAGTTGGATCTTCGGAGTAAAAAACTTGTTTAACTTGAGAAGAAAACACATACGGCTCGTCCATCAGTTGTTCTCCGGTGTGAATCAATCGAGAGAAATTCACCATTGTAAAGCCATATTGATCGTTTTTAATTCCGCGAGCCGTATTCACATCAGCCCAATCACCTCGAAATAAGACAACTTTGCAATTGCCATAATAATCCAACTCAATGATGTCAGTAATAAGTCCGTAATACTCCAGATTCCCCTCGACCGGATTACTGTCCCTAGCACTAGCATAACTTGTAATCGAAGAATTAACAACAATTCCGCAATTTTGGGTTCTTCTCAATCTCTCGCGATACCTTGTATGAAATCTGTATCCGTTGATGAGAAAGCCATTATATCTTTTAACTATTCTGTTTGGACCTTGTGAAAGCCATTTAACGTCGTCATTTACTTCATTCCGGCTCCAAACCTATTGATGGAAAGTAAACCGAGTAATTATGAATGTTATGAGAGAACATTATGACTTGTCAATGAAAACTTAAATTACATACCATTTGGCTTAACCATTCATGGAATGTTTCTGTGAACAACTTATTAATTTCTCGTCGATTTAATCTTCGGGATCGTGAACGAGCTCTTAATATTTGTTTGTACTCACTGTACGGTAAAAAAGGTTTTACCTTGTTAGAAGACAAATAAATTATAATTGATGAGTATTTATCAAATTCTAGAACTTACGTCCGAAATGGTTCCATTGAATTGCGATGAAAAAGAATGTATCGATGTGCTTGAACCCACGATCTATCGTCTAATTCTACAATTTCGACTTTGCCGATCGGTTCTCCGAAACTTTGAAATAAATAAGTGTCGACCAAATTATGATCTGTGAGCCCAGCATTTCTACTTGGTCTATTCATTCTTGTTTCAACATCTTCCAAATACCTCGAACAGAAAGTCATACATTCCTCTGCCAAGTAGCCCTCGGCAATTGATCCTTCCGGATAACGCTTATTGCGGCAGTATGACTTCAATTTGGAAAGGAACCTAAACACGGTATACAACATTAACAAAAGTTGCAACTAAAGGCATTGAGCTGAATGAAGGAATATGTTGCAAATAAATTAAGACCTTTCAATGGGATACATCCATCGATAGAAAACGGGTCCACCAAGAAGTGCTTCACGCGGGAGATGAATTAACAAGTGCACCATAATGGTGAAGAAGGAAGGCGGGAAGATCTTCTCCAGATTGCATAAAGTCAATGCGGCTCGATCTTGTAGTCTCTCAAGTTCTTGAACATTCAAAACTTTACCACAAATGCCTTTCATTATATTTGACAGTTCAATTATAGGAGCCGTCACCTTTTTCGACATACAACACCGCATAGCAACTGGCAGTAAGTCTTGCATCAAGATGTGATAGTCAT